>JAQISU010000005.1:7672500-7985000 GCA_029339505.1 Unio delphinus
ATGAAAGATCGTTTCCCATTGCTGAAAAATTTTCATTTATTTTATCCTCTCGATTGGTGTAGTATCTAACGTGATTTTCTATCTTTTCATTAAAAAAATTCAACTTGGAGTATTCACTATAACTTTTCACTTCATTGACGGGTTTTATCCTGTCAGTGATGTAATCAGATTTTTTAGGTTCGGGTAGGGAATTAACAGGTTCGCGTGAAGGTTGCAGTTCAGGCCATCCCAGTATTGTCCTTATAGAACTCTTATAAATATCAACGACATATCCGGGTGATTTGATCTCGATCGCAGATGATAACGTCGGCTTGTGAACCATTATAGCGATTTTTGATTCTTTTCCAGTGATAGATTTTATTCTTCGTTGTAATTCGTTATTGATTTGTTCGATTTGATATGACCCCGTTGGCAACGAGACAACGTTCCAGTCTGGAGTTCCGTCTTCACGATTTTTCCACGCGAACACCAAAGAATTATTTGGTTGTTGACCACCAAATGCTACTGATCTGATATTGGGCCAGCTATGATACACTCATAGTTTTGATAGCGCTATCTCTTTCACGGGAACGGGGGTTGGGAAATTCACACTGAATTCAGGACGCGTTGCGGTTATTGATATCATGCTTGTTTTCACTGGTGTGGTATTTTCTGCTATTCGCTGAAGCAGTTCTTGTGATGACATTATTATTATTATTCCGCTCTAATTTCAGCATTGTTGATTTATACAATTGAGCCATCGCTGAGAATTCGCTATCTGATATTGTTGTGTCATCGAGTGACGATGATATCATTGAGGATAATTGCGAGTATGCGGCAGATGCAATGTGAAATTTAATTACATAATCGTGTAGTTTATTCTGGCTACACGATGATAGTTTTTTTGTGATCCCAGTTAATATACCCGCGATTGTAGCCACCGCAGAAATAGCGATTGGAACTACGACCGGAACAATCATTGTAACCGAAGATAGTATTATTCCAGCAGCAGTGATTACTCCCGACACCGAGTACACGGTAACATCAACCGCGGTTATTCTTCGTCGGTATTTTTTTTTTTTTATTTGATACTCCTCAGTGAGTGTTTTGAGTTTCATTGAAAATTCTCTGACTTGATCATAGCAATATTGATATACCGAAGGGATTGTCATCTTATTTTAGCAGCGTTAGCGTTTTCAATTGATTTCAAATTGTTAGTGTTTTCAGTTTAATTGTTTACTTAAATCCACTACGAATTCTACGTACCACGTTACTGAAACCCTTACTAAATTTCTATCTGCGGTCGTTATCATGAACTGTTCAGATACATCCTTGTCGATGATCGTTGATACCTTATTATTGACTCCAGTTGAACTACTTGATGATATATTGAATTGAGTCGGTGATACTATTGTTAATTGATAAATACCCTTGACGGCTGCGGTTACGTGTAAAATGTTGTTTGTGGGAGTCCACGCAAATGAACCGTGTTGAATCGTGTATACGATATTATTGGTTTTCTCATGAGGAATTTTTATTTTTCAACAACTCCTATCATCCTCGCTGCATCATCCTTCATTGCGTTGTTGAATGTTTTTAGATCATCGATGGATTTTTTAATATCAGAAGGGTTATTTCAATTTTATCAAATGGGGTTCCAATAAATTTATCAATGATGTTTTTACGAAACGTCATAAATTGTTTCACGTATTTTTCATATTCGGATTGAAGAGTTGCTAGTTCCAACATAGAATCTTTTATCGAGACGAGTTTTGGTGTGGTCACTGGTGGATTTCCAAAAAATTCTAGCACGGGTTTATCAATATTGTTCAAGATGGATTTTTGTAAATCAGTAAATTTATTAAATGTATTTTTATGATCGTCATACTTATCATTGAGCGATTTCAATGAATTCGCCATGTTATCGAGTGTTGCTAATTTACCTGTGATCATTGAAATAAGTACACCTGGTTTGAGTTTACCCTGATCGGAAAACAACGCGATAGTATTCTCTGTTGCGTCTCGTCGTTTAACTAAAATATCATCGAGAGAGACATTACTAGTTTTCAATTTACCCTGACTATCTTGAAATACAACTATTTCACCAGGATCAACACTTGCTAGGTTCAACGTTTCGGCTATTTCATCTTCAATTAGTTTTTTAACACCATTGATTTCAACTCCATCAGGTTCGGGTTTCTTCAGCATTGATAAAGGTCGTCCCCAAATATCAATCATTGTTATCATAGAAATCTTTTCTCTGTTTAAATCCAACGACCGCTAGTATACTCATTCACTACTACATGGGGTGGTTTTGATTGAGTAATCTTTGATTCCTTTGAAATAGCATCAAGTACGTTTAATACTTCATTGCCACATATGGGTGGGTCAATCATCGTTTGTGTTGGTAACGTAGAATACCAACGGGGTATTTTTAAGTTGTTTATATAACGCATAAATTCTTTTGGCGGCGCTAGTCCATATGAGTCGAAATAAATAATCCCACGTGGATCAATCGCGTATGCAACCCAGTGGGTTCCAGGTCCGGAGCTGTTATCAAGATTGATGATGCCGTTTTCAACGTGATTAGGTTGTGCCGGTAACTGATCTTTCATAAAAACACCTCTGAAGTTTTTAATAGCTAGTTTTTTAGTGGAATCAATTAAATCAAAATTGGACATGGGAACTATAGGTTTCTCAACTAGTAAACCGTTCCTGGGATTCTCAAACCGCTTCCTTTGTACCAGGTGTGTGGAGTTCCTGGTAGTCTTAGACCCTTTCCTTTTTTTTACCAGATCTGCTAACGGATCCGCCTGTTGCTTTCTTTAGTGCCATTCCTGCCGCGGTACCAACGGCTCCTAAAGCTGCCGCTTTAGCTACCGCTGGGGCCGCTGCGGCAATCAACCCTGGAATCAACCCTAACAGCGGGAATATACCGCCAGTCTTTTCCATGTTTTTAATCGCGCTCGCAGAAAGAGTAACCTGGACACCTTTTTTTGCTACAAGTGCGTCATTGAAATGTTTTACTTGACGAGTTGTCAGCAACAGTTTATTTGCCCCGCCATTCATTTGATTAGGTTTCAGCGTTATTGTGGTTCCACATTGCTTAGCTGATTTGGATTGTAATTTTTTTAACTGACCAGGTATCAACGTGACATTGATATTACTATACGACATTATACAAAAACAGATTGATTCTAATGGAAAATCAGTTACATATTTTCCACTAGTGCATCTACCACTCTCATTCGTCCACCAACACCCTCGAGTAACATTGATTTATCACTGAGAATGACAGCAACCGCTCTATAATTAGCAATACCACCAGGACGGGTTACACGAGCTCGAAAGTGTATATCAACGACGGATTGCCTTGTTAAATCGAAAAGTAATAAATCGGATACAGATTTTTAAAATCCAACTGTGATATTTGTAGACCAGTATCAACATTTTGATCGCGTCCCATATACGACAACAACCGATGATACACGCGTGCAATACTTTTGATGCCATAGTCAAGTTGTATATCCTCGGATGGTTCTTGCTGTCCGTTTATTTTCAGCGAGACTTCATTACATCCAATTTGATCAAATATCATATGGGAACGTTCTTGATTATTTAATCGCGCAGTATTCTGTAGCGCAACAAATATATCACGTGGAGCTGAAATACCCTGTTTTGATGCTAGATGTCATGTAAGTGTACCATCAAAATTAGAATCCATGGTATCTGTGGACGTTGACAACCAACTCAACAATGACTTTCCTCCTTGATCCATAAATGATAGTAATCGTTCTTCTGTTCACAACGACGGAGTCAACACTGGCATCCACAGTGATAATTTTGATAAAACAACTTTACCCGCAGCGCCGCCAGTGCGCCAGATTGCATTATCATCAGAACCCTTTCTCACTAATGCTACCGCATGCTTTGCTCCATAAATAACTTTTCTGACGTTTCTACAGAATCCGAAAATATGATGCAGTGGAATCGCGCATGAAAACCGTCGACGCTGCCCTTGCAACGTTGCTACTCGTGTTGCAAATCCTAGGTTGTAACCGGGAGTATTATTGATGACATCAAAATCAGCAGCTGGTCTTACATATCCGGCTGGTGCTGGATCAACTGCTGTAGCTCGTGTTGCTTTTACTCTAGAATACTGGACGTGTTCAGCGTTATCAGTAATATCCTTCGCGAACATCATAGACGGACCCGCTGATCTAGTATAGTCATCAGAATATCTCGCTAACCCGATTATTCCCGTAGCAATATCAACCTCGCGTTCAATAGATTCGATTTCTCTTCCATCAATGAGATATCTAGCACTTTCAAATAACGCCATGATGCCATTGTTAACAAAACCAACTCGGATAGTTGGGTCATTTGCATATGGTGTATCATCTGCTTGTAGAAGTTCACCTTCGACTTCAATAAAGGCTTCACAAGGCAAAAAGTATTTACTGGTATCATGAACTTGAAGTTCGATTCTCCTCCGAAGATCAGATTGTACTGCGTGATAGGCAAAAAATTGATAATCGCGTACAGAATCATCCTTGAGTACTGGGGCGTCCATGTCAAATGCACTATCAGGTACCCGTTTGAACATTTTTTATTATATATCCGCTGGTCTAAATTGGAGGCGGAAACTATTGTTTTTTATCAGCGAAATCCAAGGGATTTCCAATTTGAAGAATTTCCAATCCAAGGGATTTTCATTGCAAGCAATTTTCACCGACGTCTTTGACGTTTGTTTAAGCCACTTCCCGCTATCATATTTGCTGTTATATTATCATGGGCATTAGTCATCAATGACTGTAGTTTTTCATCTACTGCGTTATTTATTATTTTACTAACACTTGCAGGCATAACCGCAGTAGATGGTAACAGCAATGACTGTGGTTTCTTTCTCCGTCGAACTAACGCTGTTAATTTATCTTTCGCGGCTGAAAACGCCTTCCCGGCAAGATCACCAACAGCGCTAATCCCCTTATCTTTGATAACATCAATGGCTTTCATTGATAGTTGTTTTGCTATTGGAGCCAATTTTGGAGCCATTCTTGCAAATAATCCCATTATAGTATCACCGAGACCATCTCCATAGTATGCTCGGTATTCTGGCAATCGTGAGTTTACCACGTAGACGTTAGTTGGTTTATCATGGTTGAAGTGTATGATCATTCTCTATTCAATTGCTATTTATCTAATCGCTATGGTGACCATCAACGTGTTCCACTAACTCCTCAATGAAATCTTGATATGTTGCAATATCCATGATGCCACCCTGAAATAATCGCCTACAGATATCAGCAGCTTCATTAATTATTTCCGGTGAGTTATTCCCGGCTTGTTTACCCCCTACAAGTACGTCTAATCGTGCTATATCACCGAGAATATTACCAGGACAACTGACGTTTTGTCGATGAAAATCTGTAGATGAATATCCCTTTCCGGTTATTTTCTTAGTTTTTGCTTCCCTTTTTCTTTGTTCTTTTTCTTCTTCTTCTGCTTGTTGTTTTTGTTGTTATTGTTGTATATCATATTTTTCAATTCCATTTCTAAAAGTTCTATATCCCAACTCTTTCGTATTCAAACGACCAATACCCTTGACTATTTTATACAACCCGTCAGCCCATTTATCTCGTGTTATGGTACTCTTTTTATACTCGTCCTTCAAAAAGTCATTTTTTGAATAATAGCTTTGAGCAGCAAAATTACCAAAATCCTCATAATTGCTGGGTTTTATTAATTGAAATTGTTTTATTTGTACTATAGCCTGTTCGGTGAGTTTGTCTATAAAGGTAACATCTCTCTTCGGAGTGGAAACAGCTCCCGTTTCTTCTTGAAATTCTTCAAGTGGTTCAGATGGTGGTGAGGAAATATCAATATCACCTAATCGTTCAACTTCTTCCTGAAGTTCTCGTTCTTGTTGTTCTTGTCGTCTTTTTGTAGTTATTATATCACCAGGAAGTGATTGTAATGATTTTTTTGTTTGTTTAGATCTTTTTGCTATTTTTTCTAACACAGGGAGAAAGGATTCTTCTTGTTTTTTTTCTTGTTTAGAAATTGCTGATGTTACACCCTCAGTTGCACTGACAATCGGTTTAAAGAGCTGTTGTGTATCAGTAGAAAAATCGGTTTGGAGTTGTCGTTCTTGTAATTTTCCCCGTACACTGTCACGAAGTGGTAGTAGTTTATTAATAGCATTCAGTCGCTGTTTTGCATTTCGTGTGGTTAGTGATTGTCCTATCATATTGAAAGAGTATCACTATTGTTAAATTGCAAGCAATTTCAAGTAAAAAAAAAAATTACTACGTTATTTTTACAACTGTGTGCATCACGGAAGTGATAACTGTCATTGTTAGATTGTTAGTATAGATTTCTCATTGTGTTTTGTTTGACTAAACTCACGTGAATGTGCTATTCATTACCTGTGTACACGGAAATTATACAAGAAGGAGGCTCTCTACGCATGGGACTCAGCTTGCTCGATTAGAGCCTTTATCTGTTTCGCCTTGGAAATAATAAGTTTCTTTTGTTCATATTCGACCCCTAATTGTTTTCTAACAGCTTCTACGACTGTACATAATGGTACAAACACACTAACGTCTTCATGATAAACTAAACTCTCACGGATAAAGTTTTGAATGCGCTTGATTAGATAATATTGTTTCGAGAGTACATACTTTCCATTGTTTTGTGCAAATTCTATATCCTCGAAATTGGTCATTATTTGATCACAATTTAAACCCGATGATAGTTTAATATTTTGATTTATTAATTTATTAATTTCAGAAATAATACATCTGATATT
Source organism: Unio delphinus (assembly GCA_029339505.1). Taxonomy (NCBI): domain Eukaryota; kingdom Metazoa; phylum Mollusca; class Bivalvia; order Unionida; family Unionidae; genus Unio; species Unio delphinus. Next base: position 7,679,291 of record JAQISU010000005.1, read on the forward strand.
TTCAGAATTCATATTATATAAAAAAGTATTGTGTGTTTAATTGGTGAATTGCTTTGCAATTCCATCGTCGAGTTTTTAATCAAAATGAATTCTGGAGTGCTAACGTGTTACAATGAATGCAAACCCGTTGGAACCCCCTTGGTGTATTTATACATCAAGCGGCGCCCAGGGTTTACAAATGCAATGAATGACGACGGCACATTCAACCCCAAGGATCTAGTGTATATGGCGGTTGTATACATATAGGACAGCACATTATACACATCACCCATTGGCAACGCTTTAAACGTTAGTCGTATAAAGCGCCCATAGGTTACATATAGTCACGAAGTGTATTCCCCTAGGAGTAGAGTCTAACTCGTCAAATAATGGGTTTGACCTACAAGAGGATACGTTTGGCGAATGTGGATGACACAAACAATAGATTATAGAATGATGATGGTATATATACAATGCAATGGATGAATACTTAATTAAGGACGGCACATTCAACCCCAAGGATCTAGTGTATATGGCGGTTGAATAATACTTAATTAAGGACGGCACACAACAATAGATTATAGGATGATGATGGTATATATACAATGCAATTGATGAATACTTAATTAAGGACGGTACAACAATAGATTATAGGATGTGACGATGGTATATACAATGAATGAAACGACAATGGATGACGCCGGCTATTCTACATTCAGGTGCAAAATCAAACCATAAAATCAACCCGGTTTGAATGTCAATAATAACATTCACACCACGTGTGATGGTGTGATTTGAGTTTGCACTTGAACTTCGCTAAAGCCCAAATATATAACAGACGAGGTAGTATATAGGCTGTTAAATACAAGGAAGTGTCAAACAAAGAGTTGTGTGATTTTATTCCTTGTTGTGTATAATTCTGATTATTGACAGTGCTGAATTAACAGTTACTACTTAAAAAACACTAAAAAAAAGAATACGATTGTTTGTAAACACTTCATGTTCAATTTTGTTTCCTATGAAAATCATTTATGATTTCACGAACAGATAATTGATTATATCCCATTGATATTTATGACAATTATAACAGCCAATCAAAAACTACCAACTAAACAACAACAGTGTTTCAAAGATAACTCTGTCATTAGTGATTTGTCACATGCCATATACCAGCGAGTTGTCTTTCTTAATCCACATAAACAAATCGAATTATTTTACAAAAACGTTTTGAAAAAGCGGTCTTGGTTATATTCTCTGCAACAAATCGCACTGAGGTCGGACAAATATCCAAATACTCTCCAGCCTTTTTCATAGACGGAAATAATATTTCCTCGTTGTCAGTATTAATTGACATTATTCGTTTAGCATTTTCGAGTATTTTCCAGTCCCACCTCGTTTTAAATTATCACGTTGTGAAATACCTTGAAGGTTGTTCAATTTTTATTCCTAGGATCGGAATCAATGTGATCAATAACAAGACCATCCTTGATCAATCCGTTAAATACTTCATAGACGAAACGGTGATTAAGATATTTCTTCCTTCCAGCAGTAAACATCAAATATCCCATACCATTATCGCACCCAACGGGGGTTTTCAACCTGCAGTGTCTAACAACACCATCACGAGAGGCTTCATAGCTTGCAATAACAGGATGTCGTTGAAATTCTTGGTTCATTTGTATACAATATACTTTTATTTGTCTAATTCGTTAATTGGTTGAATTATAACATTGGGAAATCTTCTTATGTAGTCTTGGGCAGTTTTTATAATCCTATCATTGGCAGAGTCAGGATTTTTTATTCTTTTTTTGTCATAATAACGCTTCAACTCTCTATACCGCTTACCACCACAACTGATACATAACTGTGATTTGCCTCTAATTCCTACCCCACAATGGAGGCACGGGAGAGGACCTTTTGAACCGTTTCTCACGCTTTGCATATGATACCCACAGAATTCATTTCTGCATGATTTGTTACACGGAGTCTTTGATCCAATCATAAGCCATTTGCAATGATTCATTATTATAATATATTTTTCTATTTAAATACTTGTTTTAATTATAATATGAAAGAGTTCAAGAGATTATCGAAAATTAAGCCCTGGAAAAATGCTAAATTCAATCTCGATAGAGTCTCTAATACACCAAAATGTCTAATCGGTGATAGAATTATACTGAAGGAGTTCAAGAGATTATCGAAAATTAAGCCTTGGAAAAATACTAAATTCAATCTCAATAGAGTCTCTAATACACCAAAACGTCTAATCGGTGATAGAATTATACTGAAGGAGTTCAAGAGATTATCGAAAATTAAGCCTTGGAAAAATACTAAATTCAATCTCGATAAGGAGTTCAAGAGATTATCGAAAATTAAGCCTTGGAAAAATACTAAATTCAATCTCGATAAGGAGTTCAAGAGATTATCGAAAATTAAGCCTTGGAAAAATACTAAATTCAATCTCGATAAGGAGTTCAAGAGATTATCGAAAATTAAGCCTTGGAAAAATACTAAATTCAATCTCGATAGAGTCTCTGATACACCAAAACGTCTAATCGGTGATAGAACTATACTGGGTAAAATCAGAGAATGTTTTAATGAATTCTACCAAGACGGTGCAGCACACTGTTGGTCGACATTTCGAATTATTGATGAAGATGTCAATGTACCCAACATCGATGCTACTATGAACGATGAAAGAGCAGCTGAGATAATTTCACATTTTGGCTGGAGGAGGTATTTTTTCAGAATAAAATTCATTATTGAAGTCGAAGGTGAATGGATTATCAGGGATAAATTTGAACCAATCCTCAAGGATAAAAAAACTGTCATTGTGAGTAGAGATTCCAAACCAGGAATTCTAACTGGAATTGACAAACCATACTACGAGAGATCTTATCCTGTAACAGCAGTTGTTTATGGGATATATCCATTAAATGATAAACCCGATATTGCAAAGCTAGCTCCTATGAAATATTCTAGTTCACTGAATTGTGTAGCAACACGGGTAATGGAACACTTCACAAATGCATCCCGAGGAAATAAACTAACTGATCCGCGACGTAGGAAAATAACCGAATGGGAACTGACAGTGAAACAGCACGGTGCAAAGATTTCTAATATAGCTAAATTAGAAGCATCATTAAAATTCCCAATATCAGTAACGACAATAACCAGAGAAGTATTATACGAACTGAAATATCAATCGCGAGGAGCTCCAATTGAAATTATTGATCATAACAAACACGCATGGACGGCTGCAGTAACAATATTTCCACGAGAACGAATCGTGAAATATATCCCTGAGGAGTTCGTAGGGGGTGTTTTTTATAATGAGAAATTATTCGATGCTATTCACACGCTGTGTAAGGATGATCTTGTGTCAGTGTGGTTACTTAGTAGCGAATCTGAAATAGGATTTGATCAATTTGTAAGACCAAATGGTGAATTATATCGCGTTGAAGAATTAGAAAACAGAATGAGAAAAATCGCTAGTGAATTTGCTTTGCAATTTCCATTTTCATTGGAAAATCCAAAAGAGATTTCATTCCATTAAAAACTACTCGCGGATATCTTCACAATTCCATCAGTGATAGCTCACTTCGCAAGAGAAAAAAACTCATGGCGTCCAACACAAAGTGATTTTCTCGGGGACGTTAAATTGAGTTTCGTCGAATTCGGTCATGGAGGACTGTGGAATACAAAATACTCACGTGATGGTATGATTTTAATTGATATAGCCGCGTGTTATCCTGGAAGTTTTCTCGGGTATGGAGAATGCGCTGAGCACTTTAAACGATTTGGATACCCAACATATGAGATGACTCGTGTTGCAATTAATGGGCCATTACCTGATTTTGATTTAACCGGATTCGCTCGTGTGATATTATTTAAACTCGCTACAGGGTTACATCCGTGTAGTTATCTTTTGGATTGGTAGACACCTATCTGAAAAACATTGGATGCCAATTGTGTTATTGCGGTATATGATTGATTGTGGTATGCTGATATCGTTGATAGTTAGTGAAGCTATTATATGCTATCGCGCGCAGAAGGATGTTTGGTTACCACAGCCCAATATAGATCGTATATTTAACGATAACCGAGAGTATTTTCCAGATTTCAATGAAGAAGAAATCATGAAATTGTCTAGGGTGTTATTTGAAAATAAAAACAGAAGCCAAAGATTTCGGACAAAAAATAATCGGTAAATTCACTCAAGGTGGAAGATATGACAATGCAAAATACTCTTCGAGGTTGATCATAGACAACGCAGAATACGATTTTATTGTAGCGGACTTAGCGAAACAGAAAAAATTTGTAAACCGTAAGAATGCTTTTCTATCCAATGGTGAGAAATTGGGTACGGTTGTTACCTACTGTGATGGATATAATTCCCAATACACACATTTGAGAAGTTCTATGCTAGCCTATGCTTCTATTAATCTATTCTTGATGATAAATAGATTTCCTAATACCGCGGTTAGAGTAGCTACTGATTCGATGTATATACACAATAAATACAGATCAGCTGTAGCGGCATTCACAGATCCCGAGGAAAATTGGGGACGTTGGCGATTTAAAAAGGAAACACTACATGAGTATTGTGAATCCGCAGACGTTGCCATGGATGATAAATATCTTTCATGTAACCCCATTGAAATTCAATCAGAATTTTCTAATGCACCACCCGTATCTGATCCGATATGTAGATACAAGACAGTTTATTTAAATGGCTGTGGTGGGTCAGGAAAGACAACTCGTGCAATTGAATTATTTCGTCGGTCAACCATGATTGTGTCAACACCAACTCACAGACTCACCAGAGAGATGATAGCGCGGGGGGTAAAAGCCTGTACTTATCACAGCTTCTTTCGATGGAAAGGCGATACATGGACTCCTGATCGAATGGGCGATAAATTAATTCCTGAAATAATAATCTGGGATGAAATATACACGGTATCGTTGAGAGTATTACAGACATTTTTTGAATGGTTGTTAAACAAAAACACAAAAGTCGTCATGTGCAGTGATCACGGTCAACCACCGCCATTTGTTGGTGGATCTCCACATGAGTGGCTAAAGGGTTTTGTAGACTATTATGAAGAAATTAATACCGACTATAGATCACTTGATGAACAATTACGAGAGTTCAAAGCGCTAATTAGATTACAACCGGATAAAATCCAATGTGAAATAGCGCGTGAAATAATTTCAGAAACTCCCATGAATGATTTTTGGGAAACGTGGAGACCGAATGATTTGATAGTAGCAAGTAGAAAAATAGTCAGAGACACACTTCAGATGAAGTTATTTGAATTGCATAAGTGTAAATTTGCAACACTTCCAGTGCCATTGTGTTATAGACCCTCGGATACACGAAAACAGAATATTGAAGTTGATATTCCAGGACCAAAATCCGAAGGATTTCAAAGACAGAATTTAGTATTAAATGATATTGTGCTGGTTGATATCAGCGTCGTTGAAGATGCATTATGCGCTGATAAATCACCATGGACGTTAGGTTATGCAGCAACAATACACTCTTCACAGGGATTAACTATCACAGATACAATTATTTGGATAATAGACAATCGCATCGAATGGTCGAATTTAGTCTATCTTGCAGTGTCCAGAGTACGGCGAATACATCAACTTCGAAGAGTTGTCCTTGAAAATCCTACGGACAATGCAATAAGTGATATTATCAGCGCCGACAACGTCAAGGATATAATCAGAAAAAAACTACATGGTTATAAACAACAGGATAAAAAAAATAAACGAAAAGTTGACATTGATGCTGAATTAATAATGACATTGAAACACCAACAGAAAAATCACTGCGCGAGTTGCAATTGTATAATGAGTTGGAGTTGGTCGGATAAAGACCCTTGGCAATTTACCGTAGGTAGAAAAAGTAACAGCATTGGTCATACCAACGACAACGTGATGCTGACATGTCTTGAGTGTAACAGACGCAGAGGTGCCAGCACCTTAGGTGCTAGTTAAGACCACGCGGTGGTAATTGAGTATCCTCGGGTATCACTTGCAGTTGTTGTTGAGTAAATCCTCGCTGAGGCGCTGTCAAATCCAGTCTATAGATTGCTGGTCTAGAAACGCCTGCGTTGGAAACACTAGTGTTTCTACCCATAGATCGTGTTATACCGGATATCTTATGCGTAGTGACGCTCCAAATAGGATCGGTAGCTCTTTTTTTACCACCCTCAAGCTCTCCTGGTTCGTATAAATACCTAACAGTGACATTACTACCAAGAATTGGTTCTTTGAAATCTTTTTGTGAAATCCCTTGGATTTCCATTTTTGGTATAGACGCTTTCTTAATCGCGTTGACAGGTTTCATGTTAGTTGTTCGAGTAATCTAGTTATTGAGCGCGGTAATCACAGCTGGTAATCTCTTGACCCATTCATGGGATCTTTTATTCTGAATAAATTCCTTCGCGTATTGATATCCAAATAACCGTTCAGCAAGAGTCCGATTAAATCGTTCAACAATTGCCTGATCGCGATGTAGCGCAGTATGCCCTCGTCTGATGGTGACATTGTGATGTTTCATTGTGGATGCAACCTCACCCTGAAATTCCTTGCCAGGATCAACTTGTAATAGATTTGGCCAGCGTAGTGGGCCTCGTCGATAAATCCTTTCAAATGCAGAAGCTACTTCAGTGGCCGACTTTGTCTTCAGCGGTTCTGCTTGTTTGTATCGACTCGCAACATCAACTAACGTTAACGCGTATTTGTAACCCTTGTCATGTGGTAAAAACAATAAATCAGCTTGATGAACTTCATTGGGTCCGGTAACATCAAAATGCGAGTAGTTAATTCGTTTAGGCGCTGGTAGATAAATTTGCCATATAGCCTGTTTAGATAACCAGTTCGCTGCAGTGGTTTTTTTTCACCTTTGATGCGCTAGCGAGTTTATTGATTGCTGCCTTGCCTCTCCAGTATCCTCTTGGAGAATAATAAATAGATTCCATATTATTAATTACCAGTACCTAACATCAATTTGCCTTTCATAGCTGATTTTACCAACCACGAAGCCAATTTTTCTTTGAAGGATTTATCAGGAATAGCATTTAACGCATGAATTAATTTCACATCCGCAAGATGTCTGTGTTGAAGATTGCTGCTTTTATAAGCAACATCATGAGGATGACACGCCTTATCAATAGCGTTTATTGGATATTCACCGGGTTTGGGTTGGTTTTGGTCATCGAGTCTGATATCGAGTCTTGTTCCCGGTCCACAATAACTATACCCTGGAAGGTGCTTTTCTCCTGAGTATTTTGCCCACGCTGTTCCTGAGAGTTTCACTAACTTGGCTGCAATATCACCTCCTCGTTTTTTTTTAAAGGTTTCATGGAAATAAATCTAAATTTCTTTGTACTACATTGTACGCATTTACCAGAAAGCGCCGATCGGTTGTTTTTAGTTATAATCGTCGTCAAGTCATTTTTGCCAGTACGCGTCTTACATTTCACACAATATAGATCCATAATATATTTATAGCAGCATGAATGTAATTGATTATTCTGCTACGAGACGACGGGAACCTATTAAACACCATGCAATGTTACCAAATTCTATTCGCGCGATTATAATCGGACCATCTGGAAGCGGCAAGACACAACTGCTACTTAATTTGATAACGAGATGGATGGCGTGGGATAAGTTGTATTTGATTGCTCCGAGCGTAGATGATCAGCGATGCTATGAAGTGTTAAAGGATTTTAACGAAGCCGCGCTAGAAATTAACGGCGATGATGTTATTGAGTTTATAACCGATATCGAAGAGGCACCTAGCATTGACTCCATCGACGGAAGTATTAACAATTTAGTCGTATGTGATGATATCATGTTAGATAATCCAAAGAATCCTGCTAGGATATTTTCCAGAGGCAGACATAAAAACACTGATGTGATATATGTCACTCAACGTTACACTCAAATACCAAAAGTGATCAGAGATAACTGCAATATGCTGTGTGTATTTAACGGAGTTGATACACATACTCTTAGAAATATTTGGCAAACTTGGTGCATTGGCGATATGGATCATAATCAATTTAGAAATTTGTTTAGCCGCGCTCAGTCAATCCCACACGGATTTGTGACGATAAATTTATCAGACCCTCGGACGAGATATCGTGTCGGACTTGATCAAATATTTAGTTAACGTATAGCAGCAGAGAGGGTGAACGCCAACGACAATGGCGTCTTTTTTTTACCCCGTTGTTAAGCATTTTCGAGGAAGCCTCAGACCAAATCAGACGCAGTCCACGTTCTCACCCCATCGTGTTTAAAAATCGCTAATTTTCCACTGAAAGTTCCAGGCAGCAAAGGGGATGGTGACAACAAAAATGGCGTCGTGTTTTTAAAAATTTTATTTTGATGAATGGAGGCTTCTATTAAGCATTTTCGAGGAAGCCTCAGTTTGCTAAATCGACGCATGTAAAAGTTGGTCTGTTCACCCACTCTGCTGCTAAAATAAAACAGCAAACCAGATGATGATGAATAAGATGATGATAATGATAATCATGATAATAATAATAATAATAATAATAATAATAATAATAATAATGATGATGATGATGAATAAGATGATGATATTGGTAATCATGATGATGATAATAATAATAATTAAGCATCTCTTTGCAAATGCTGCTACTTTCTATAATCTGTTACAGTACAGCATAGATAACTGTTTATTGTAGCTACAGTACAGATAAGGTCTATTCAAACACAATTTTTAGTGTAATCAGATTTGAAAATGAATTTTGTCTTGTCATTAGTTATGAAGACATTTAATCTCAAGGAAAATGAAAGCTTATTTTGTGAATAGGATTTTGTGATTAGAAGTGAATTAAGAAGGATGTAGAACAGGTTAAAAATGTTCTATGGGGACATTTTAACTGATCTGATGCAATTCAGCATTGAATCAAAATTGATAAGGACTGCACCACTGTCAAATGTAAGACTGATGCTGTCACTGTCCAATTTCTAAGGTGCCAAAAAAGAAAATTTACATTCCAATCAACAGGATTTAATAATAACAGCGACCAGGAGAATGAACTAGAAACAACCGTCATGCTGTTTCGGAAACATATTTGCATTCAATAAAGAACTTATGTGGCTAGAAAGCCAGGACATATTAAGCCCTTGAAAACTATGCAGCTGAGAAATATCATAGACTTGGCTATAAAAAAAAGCAAAAAGATATTCCAGTCTGAAAAGACCTAAACTCACGAAATGCTAACAGTATGAAATGCACATCACGTTAATGAATAGTGCTATGTCTACAGTGTATCCCCTAGGGGTGCAAGACTGAGAGTCAAATATCTCCTTGGTGTCAAAACTGGGGGTCAGACTGAGTAAAAACCAAACTTTGGTATCAAAACTGGGAGTCAAATTAAAAAATTGGGGGTCTCTGAAGCGCAATAGAGGGTAAAGGGAAACACTGGTCTATTTGGATTTTGCTAATAAATATGTTTGTTTTGGGCATCATTTAAATTTAAATGGATTGCATACATATATGTAATATATATATATATAAGTATGTTTGTCATTTATTCTGTTATTCCATATTCTGAATTTGCTAAATACATGCTTCACATAATGTGACATCAATTAGTCACTAATCATTATGCATGCAGTGTATTTTGAAAATGGGATATTTTGTTGATTTTAAAAAATGATTGGATATTACTCAATGTCCAGACAGATGTTCTTTTATTTTAATTGCAAAATGGATGTAGAATTGATCAATATATGATTGTTATTGTATGGTTTAATGCCATTTTTCAGCACACGATAGGTTATACATGACGGCCAGTATTAATGGTGGAGGAAGAACCTGGGAAAAACCCCAGAAAGAACCACTGACCCATCAGAAGCTACCGGCAGACTTTCTCATATACCCACATTGGCCGAATCTGAGACTCGAACCCATGCAGACAGAGGTGAAATGGCAATGATCCATAAAGGAATGTACTTTAGACCACTTGGGGCCCCTATATATATGATTGTAAGCTTCTAATTAAAAAAACAATGAAGCTTTTAATGTCAGGCAGCTTCAAGAGCACCTAAATTTAATTAATTTTTTTCTTCAAGTGATTGTAATCATTTTAAACATGGTGCAGCTGTGTATTGAAATTATAATTGGTAAGTGTATTTATAAAAATGAGGTGTTTATTCCATTGTTTTTTTAATGCTGCTCAGAATCTATCTATTACTATATTGTGTTGAAACAAAACATTGTATGTCATGACACTCAAATGTTAGTAATGATTTATTTGAATGTTGCTAACTGTATTTGATTTAATGATGCAGACTTTTTTTGATTGGGCGAAATGCCTCTTTCATAAAAGAAGCTATAATGTGTTATCACATGATTTTTTGGTGTTTGTCTGGTACCTATTGTTGTTCACAGTCAAGCATCTGTGTGTGTTAATGTACAAAAATGTATTTTTAGCCTATGCTGACCCTGTTATGATCTTGTCAATTTCGTCTAGTAGTAATCATCAAAGAGAAGAACTCTACAGATGTGTGAAGCCCAAAACTCCTATCATAACTTTGTTGAGCCCATTTCCTGTAAACATCAGCTTTTTTAGAAAATAATATAATATTAATTTTACTGTTACATGTAATTTAGTCATCACTTCTTTCAGTAACAGAAACTTGACATTGAAGACATGTATTGATGATAGAGATAATCTTATTACTTACCTTACGTCACAATATGAATTATTTATTGGTTCTGGATACATTTTAGAAAAAACAAGTGGTCTCTCATGAAGGGAACATTTTACATTTCTTGTACTAATATGCTTGCTGCTGATCGCATTAAAATGGTGGCTGTTCTGAGGGGTACTTTTGAATACAAACTTGTCATTGCCAAGGGATTCAGGCCATAAGAAGCATGTGGCTGCTGGTTAGGGTTAAGAGAGGGATTACTGTATATATCATGTTGACTTTATAATATTTTTACTTGTTTATAATAACACCATACAGTTCAGTGAGATTAAGTTACAAAATGTTCAAATAGGATTTAATCCTACCATATAATATAAACTGATATCTATTAACTCTTAATAAATCCAATGCCACAGAATTGCATCCCAGTGAATATATCTGATATTTTTAATTATTTGACTAAATTAGGCAGATTAATTTCAAGACCAGATTTCTTTCGAGATGAAAGCGTTTTAGATACAGGACTTTATTTTCAAGTAACTTTGGCAAACTGTTCACTTGGTAACTCTTTTTTTTTGTATTACAAGTGGCTTCTTTAATCTTATACTCTTTGATTTGCAATTTGTACAGAGGTACAGAAAGATCTTGGTGAATATAACAAGAGCAAAGACCAGAAAAATCCCAATCTAGAAACCATGAGCAAGATGCTAAAGGACATGATTCTGGATGAAAATAAGGATGAGGAATCCAGAGCCCTAGTGTTCGTAAAGGCAAGGGCCACATGCACTGCCCTTGCAGATTATCTGAATGGTGTCCTTGGTAAAGAAAATATTCATGTGCACAAACTGACCGGGAAAGCTGCAACTCCAGGAGATGAAGGTTTGTGTTATAGTTTACTATATATATAATCTGTGTTTGATACATATAACTTTTTTTTTTGAGAGAGATATGGTATCAGTTGACTATAAACAATATTAAGACTTTCTTGGGTTAGAGTTTTTAAAGATAACATACAATATCAGATTTTTTGGTTAGGCAAAAAGTTCTTGATTATTTTCTAATTGACTAGCAGTGCATGTACATAGGAATCACATAATCAATTATTATTTCCATTTATATCTAATGTCATACTCCTTCTCTGGCACTAAGATATTGAATGGCTACTATAGTATGGAGGGTTTAAGGGAATAAGGGTTTAATCAAATCCATCATTACCTAGATTTTGTGTCAGCTTTGCTTGTAATTTGGTGGATTGACATCATATAAGTTAGCTACATCTGTGCTGGTAAGGAAATTATGTTATCAAGATAGAAGTAAATTATTTCTCAAGAAACAAAATATTCTTTGTTTTCAGTTTTTGCGTATTTTCATTTAAATTATTAAACTTATGTATCAATTTATTTTAGGAATGACCGAGTTTGAACAGACAGAGACACTGAATAAATTTGCATCTGGAGAATACACAGTACTGGTATCAACATCTGTTGGAAGTGAAGGAATTGACATCTCTAACTGTAATATTGTCATCAGCTATAACTATGCAGGGAATGAGATAACAAAGATTCAAATGACAGGTAGGTACTGTGATATGCAGGGAATGAGATAACAAAGATTCAGATGACAGGTAGATACTGTGATATGAAGGGAATGAGATAACAAAGATTCTACTGTGGGCTGGTGGTGTACCTTCTTGTGGGGGATTGGGCCAGCATCCTTTGGAAAGTTAAGATGTTTGTCAACCATCCTAATTTTTTGTTGTAGCTTGTCATAGTTAGTGATGGATTTCAACTTGTGGCAAGTGTGACTCTGGAGGTTTTCACTCCTCAGTTGAGACCAAAACTCATGTCTAATGAGGCCATCCTTAACCTCTTCTCTGACGTAGCCCACTTTGATTGCCATCTGGAGAAGTCTCTCAAGCCTGCGACCAAAGGTCATCACCGATTCCCCTCCTCTCTGGAAAAAATTACAAAACTCTTGCATACTTATGCCTTGAGTTGACATCTCCAAAGGCAATATCTTGGCACTTCAATCTGGTTTCAATGGATCCTTGCTTGCCTAATGCTACAGTGGAATTGGTTGTGGTAGGAGTAGCATTGGCTGCAGGTGAAGTACCCTGGGAACCATCAAATAGTGCTGAAGCACCGACTTGAGCCTTGGGCTTGATGTCCACACTCAGTATACCAAACAACAAGAGCGAGCCCCTCCCAATCCCTGCAATTGGAGTGCTTTGCAATGAAGGGGTAGAAAGGGAATATCACATTTGGTTGGGGTTACAATAGATTTAAGTGAAGCCCCCGCAGGCATCACCACATACCCAATTGCATTCAATGTCTGTTATCATTTCCTTTTCTGTCATGGGGTTCTTACTTGCAGTCATCATTAAGATAGCCCTATAATTTGCACATATATTTAAACATGCAAACAAATCATACAACAGAGATTGGTTTTATAACCACAATTCAGGAAAAAAATTAAACTATTTAACAACACTAAAAAGTCAATCAAGGCTAGTCTTCAGAGTAGAGACAGTGGAACCCCGCTGTAACACAATAATCGCGTTAATATGGGATTTCACTGCATTTTTTTCCTTTTTCAGGAAACACCGCATTAGCATATATACCTGTATTCATATCTAAAAATAAAATTAGGGGTATTATCGGACGAATATTAAATGGAATGCAGTAATAAGATTTATTCAAAATGGACAGATAATATATTTTAGGTTATTACTCATCGTTAAATAGATTTACTAATTTTTATTGGGTTTTTTGTCTCGAAATTCACATTCATTGATAATAACCCGACTGACATCACTTCATCGTTTATTATCTTGCCATCATGGCATGCAGTTCATTCATAATGTATGTTATTCCATTGAAAAATTGCACAGATTTAAAATATTCAGTAATTTCGTCAAAGATCATTGTGTCTGAATTCAAAGTTCAATATATATATCATTAACATAGTATTAACACCGTAATTCAATTGCCAAAATTGAGCATGTATTTAAACTATTCAATATTTTTGTCACTGATCATCACGTATCCGAATTCATTAGGGAAAATTAACAGAAAGTTAGGTTAAGAAAGACGAAGCATGTGTAGGTTTCATTACCTTCCATGGTCTATGAAATGTCTTTACAAATTGTAAACTTGATTTTCCATAACAGTAAAAAAAAAGTAACAAATACAAAAAATAAGCAGCAGCAGGGGCGAATCAGACAACTTTTTAGAGGCATCAATTTCTCTAACCAATGGTTCTTCGAAATCATAAAAATGCGTCAATTTGGTAAACTAAGACTTCCTTGTAAATGCTTTATAGATGCTCATTTGGCAAAAAATAGGACACCACTATTATTGTCCCCCCTGCTGCTGCTATGGGTTTAATAATCTTTTTTAACGATATTACTTTGAACTTGTCGTAGAAACGCTAGCGTTTCCAAATCAAACAATAGCAAGTGTTTTTTAAAAATAATTTTCGTGTTTTTAACAGGCGCAAGGGCACGGACAGTAACAGTTATTTTAAAATTAGCTACGGCATGCCTTTTATCGATTTGCACTCCCACAGACGTTAATACTATGTCTGTTAGTCAGTGGGGATCTATATAAATGTAGTCTTACAGCATTCAAACAGACATATATCCTAGTCATTTTGCAGTTTCCAGATCTCGTCTACACTATTTAATTATTGCTTGTAGCAAACTAATGTTAACCCGTGATATAAACGTTCTGACCACAGTTAATGGATTAGGACTGTCTGTCTGTCTGTTTGTCTCCTTCCGTCAGACTGTCTCTCTATTCACTATAATAATCATCCATTTAGGACAAATATAGCTTAGGAATGGAAGACAGTTTAACCATGTTTTACTGTCATGATTCTCAATGGAGATAAATCTGTAAGAAAACGAATCAACAGTTGTGTTCTTTTCTTTTCAAGTATTCAGTTTGATAGAGATATATTATATTCAAAAGCACTTACTTGTAGATATCGAATTTAGCCTATTCGTAACACATTGCCGTCTTGCCCAGAGGCCCATCGTTCGATTCCCGTAACTGACATACTGTCGACGGTACCGATTTGGATGGTTTTTTCTATATGATTGGGGGTGCCAGCCCAAAGTTACTTCATGTACACCTCCCGTCACGTCAAATTTTTATACATCCCCGGGAAATTAATTCATATCTGAAATTTCAAATCTGAAAAGTCAAGGAATTAAATTATCAGATCGATTAAATTGTGATCAGATTCTTTCAGATTTTCAAGATATTGAATACATCGCTATGAATAATAAATGTCTTACCAAAACGATACGCTTTTATAAAACGAATACAGAATGCTATTCGCGACTCCCTTGCATTATGTAACAACGTCAATAAGTTTGTCCTGTTATTCTTTTCTCAAAAAAATCAGAAAAGAATTGGGGCAGCATAATGCAATCAAACGCACGATTAATTTGAGGGTTAAAACAATAAGAGATATTATCCGCCAAACTGAAAACCCCACTTTGGTAACCCCAACAGAATAAGCTCTATACAATACAATGGACAGGTAGAACTCTTACTCACCTAACAAGTATGCGTGTGCTCTTCATCGTGAATGAATTTGTAGATTTTTTTTTATTTTTGGTCATTTTTGTTGCATTTAACAGGACAATATGTCGTTCTATCGTACATTTAACAAGACAATTTGTCTTTCTATATAATGGTAAACGAAGCACTAACGACTAGATTAGCGCGTGAAATATTATTTGCTATTAAGAAATTCATACCAATCCGTGATTCTGTTAGAGAAAAACTACAAGCGAGACAGAGTTTACAGACTGATTTTATAACAGGAACTGAATATCTGTTTAAACCAGTAACCACGGCAAATAAGGGGGTAATATCAGCCACTGAGCTAGCAATATACGGAGATATCCCCAAGGAAGGAACAAGGAAATAAACACTTCTTATTCCTGTACTTGCAAAAATAGCAGAAAAAACTGAAAAAACACAAAAGTCTTGAGAAAAAAAATCCATGGTAATATATTAACTCAAGGAGAAGTCGAACCACTTTAAGAAATTGAACAAGAACAACGAGAATTTAAAGAAAATGAAAGTGACAGAAAGGACTATTCACCCGAAAAAATATTTACAGTTGATGCGTTAAATATAATTAGAGAAATCAGAACAGACTCTGAATTTACTAGAGAAAATTTTAGAAAGGATATAAGAAATACTTATTTAAAAGATGACAAGTCTAGATATTTTGTAAAAAGCATTGATACCTGGGCCAGGAAGGTGTATTTGGCAAAACATGGCGGAGATAGAATAACACAAAGATTTAGTGATTTGCTAAATTTATATCTGCAGTAAAGAGAGGGTATACATACCCAACCCAGGAAATACAAATAATGAAAGAAGAAGCTGATTCTGCAGGTGCAACTGGTATCACTAAAGAATCAAGTGGAGAAGGATTTTCTCAGAGTGGTCCAAGTGGGATTTCAGGTAGTGGTCTTATTCGTTGTCCTGGTAATATTCTTACTGATATAACAGGATTAGAAGTACTCATCGGAGGGAAACGAGCTGGAAATAACTCACCAGAAATAATTAATGAAGCAACTGATATCTGCATGCGGTTAATTCAAGGTGGCATCATGGATATCAAAACATATCGAGATTTCATTGATGAGTCAGCCGAGCATCAAAGGGATTTTCACGGTTATCATAGTGACTAATGTCACCGGTGACTAATTACCGAAATTGTCACTGAAATTGCTAGCAATTTCGACATTAGATAAATATTCATTTAGAAAACACTAGTGTTTTTATAATAAGATGATCATACATTACACCAACCAACTAGTGTCTATGTAGTAAATTCACGATTGCCTGTTTATAGAGCGTACTATGGAGATGGTCTCGGCAATACCATTGCAGGGTTATTTGCAAGAATGGCTCCAAAAATAGCACCAATAGCAAAACAGTTATCGATGAAAGCTATTGATGTTATTCGTGATAAGGGTATTAGTGCTGTTGGAGATATTGCCGGGAGGGCATTTTCCGCTGCAAAGGATAAACTAATATCGCTAGTTCGACGAAGAAAGAAACCGATGACTTTGTCATTGACGTTACCATCTACACAAGTGATGCCTAAAAATTTTAGCAAAATAATAAATATCGCAGTGGATCAGAAATTAGCATCGTTAACGACTCCGTCGTTTGCTGCCAGCAACCAAGATAATATTACCGCAAGTATGATAGCGGGAAGTGGCTTGAAACCACGACGAAAACCACGATTTACATCAAGGAATATATAATAAAATGTTCAAACAGACACTTGATCCAGCATTTGATATGGAAGCCCCAGTGCGTAAAGATGATTCTGTACGTGATTATCAATGTTATTCTTATCATGCAGTACAACCTGATCTTCGATCAAGAATCGAACTTCAGGTTCATGATACCAGTAAATACTTTCTACCCGCTGAAGCATTTATTGAAGTGGAAGGAGAACTTGTAACAGATGTTGTTGCTAATACGCCATACGCAGTTGGTGCTCAAGTTGGTTTTGTTAATAATGGGATCATGGCGTTATTAGAGAGTGCAATATATCTGATTGATGGAAAAGAGATTGAGTCAATAGAACGTGATGTAGATGTTGCCACAACAATAATTGGTTTAGCAAGATATTCCGACGATTATACAAGATCGGCAGGCCCTTTTATGATGTTTGCAAAGGATGCTAAGGATA
The DNA here is from genome assembly GCA_029339505.1 of Unio delphinus. NCBI lineage: Eukaryota > Metazoa > Mollusca > Bivalvia > Unionida > Unionidae > Unio > Unio delphinus. The sequence continues at coordinate 7,696,712 of JAQISU010000005.1, forward strand.
CTACTGGAGAAATTCCATTTATTGTAAGACAACCAAGGAATCGTGCTGCTAATCCCGTTAATAATGATGAAGTTGAGGATATGATTATAAATACTGATGATAATTTCAACCTAGGAGCTGCAACACGTATGTCGATGTTACAAGGGCAGCATAGATCATTTTCATGCGCGATTCCACTGCATCACATATTTGGATTCTGCAGAAATGTCCGAAAAGTTATCTATGGAGCGAAGCATACAGTAGTACTCGTGCGAAAGGGTGATGATAATAATGCAATTTGGAGAATTCCAGCAAATTTAGATCCAGCACATGTAAATGATGATGCCGGTAAAGTCATTTTAACAAAGTTATCATTGTGGATGCAAGTAATGACTCCATCAATCACAACAGAACAGCGATTACTATCATTTATGGATCATGGAGGAAAATCATTACTGAGTAGGCTAACAACAACAATGGATGTTAAACAGGATTATATTGATGGTACATTTAAATGGCACCTGGCATCAAAACAAGGTGTTTCAGCTCCACATCATATATTTATTGCGCTACAGAATACTACGCGAGTTGATAATCAAACACGAAGCCATATGATATTTGATCAAATCGGGTGTAATGAAGTATCATTGAGAATAAACGGACAACAGGAACCATCCGAGGATATACAACTTGATTACAATACCAACCAAATAGCATGTGTATATTATTGTCTGTTGTCATATATGGGACGCGATCAAAATGTCGATACTGGTCTTCAAATGTCACAGTTTGACTTTAGGAATCTATATCTTATTTATTACTTTTCCCTGGAACATCTTGATTTAACAAGACAATCTGTCGTTGATATACACTTTAGAGCCCATGTAACCCGCCCTGGTACTAATTAAAGAGCGGTTGCTGTCATTCTCAGCGACAAATCAAAGCTAATCAAAGGTGTTGGTGGATGAATGAGAGTAATTGATGCCCCAGTAGAAAATATGTAATATTTTCAAAAACATGTAATGTAACAATTAGATCTATCTGTTATTTAAACTACTAGTAGTTTTAATAACGTCATACAGTCATATTAGTGTTACCCAGACAAATGGTCAACTCAAGAAATTGTAATCGGAATCAGCTAAAAAATGTGGAACCACGATACCGCTGAAACACAATCAGATGTCTGGTGGTCAGAATAAATTATCATTGACAACTCGTCAAATTAAACATTTCCATGATGCTTTCAAAGATAAAAAAGGTGTTCAGATCACTTTCTCTGTAGCCGCGATCAAAAACATGATAAAATCAGGTGGTATATTTCTGTTGTTACCTGCGTTACCAGCGTTGATTGCAGCAGCAGCCCCAGCTGTAGCTAAAGCGTCAGCGTTAGGAGCCGTTGACACCGCAGCAGGGATGGCACTAAAGAAAGCAACTGGACAGGCATACAGAAAAAGGGAAAGGGTCTAAGACTACCAGGAACTCTGTATTCATGGTACAGCGGAAAAGGCCTGAGAATCCCAGGAACAGTTTAATAGTTCCCATGTCAAAGTTTGATTTACTCGACGCTGCTAAAAACTAGCAATTAAAAACTTCAGAGGTGTCTTTATATAAGATCAGTCGCCGGCACAACCAAAAAACGTTGAAACCGGTATCATTAATCTCGATAACAGCAGTGGACCTGGAACCCACTGGGTTGCATACGCGATTGATCCGCGTGTAATCGTTTATTTCGATTCATATGTGTTAGCGCTGCCTAAAGAATTTATGAGTTATATACAAAAATTAAATACTTTTCCGAAAATCAAAGATTTTCCAAAACTCAAAGATTTTCCAAAACTCAAAGATTTTCCAAAAATCAAAGATTTTCTAAAAATGAAGACTTGGTATTCTACGTTACCAACACAACAAATGAATGACCCACCAATATGCGGCATAGAAGTATAAAATGTCCTTAACGCTATTTCATCATTGAGAAAACCACCTCATCAAGTTGTAAATGAAATATACAAGTAGTCGCTGGCAACGACGAAGTTGTCAACGAAGTAATTAGAAAATCAAAAGATTTTTACAATAACAATGGTTGATATTTGGGGGAGATCTTTATCAGCGCTGAAAAAAAACCACCACGGAAAAATCGGCAACCGGTGATGTACAAAAACTAATCGAAGATAAAATAGCTGAGATGTTGAACTTAGCAAGTGTTGATCCCAATGAAATAGTTGTTTTTCAAGATTGTCAGGGTAAATTGAAAACGAGTAATGTTTCTCTGGATGATATTTTAGTTAAACAACGCAGCGCAGTAGAAGATGCTATCGCGTTTTTTTTCAATCAGGATAATCTCAAACCAGGTGCACATGTTTCAACAATCACAGATAAAATATTAACACTTGATAACAATTATATATCCTCGGCAAATTCATTAAATCACTCAATGATAGGTATGACGATCATATAAATACATTTAATAAATTTACTAGTTTACACAAATTCATCATGACCAATAAAAACATAAAAACACTGACGTGATATATGTCACTCAACGATACACTCAAATACCAAAAGTGATCAGAGATAACTGTAATATTCTTGCTGTATTCAATGGATTCGATACACATACGCTACGAAATATTCACCAGACTTGGTGCGGCGGTGATATGGATTATAATCTCTTTAGAAATTTCTTTAGTCATGCTCAGTCAATCTCGCATGGATTTGTAACGATAAATTTGCATGATCCTAGATCAAGATATCGTATCGGACTTAATCAAATATTCGGTTAAAATCCCAATAAGATTTTCATCGTTAAAAAAAATTGTTAAAACCATAGCAGCAGGGGGGGGGGGACAATAATTGTGGCATCGTTTTTTTTGCCAAATGAGCATCTATAAAGCATTTACAAGGAAGTCTTACTTTGCTAAATTGACGCATTTTTTACGATTTCGAAGAAGCCTTGGTTTGAGAAATTGACGCCTCTAAAAGTTGTCTTATTCGCCCCTGCTGCTGCTAAATAACAGTAAAAAAAATAACAAATACAAAAAATATGACATTAATGACGAGTTCAAAAGCGAACACCATACACATAAAATCCGATAACTAAATGCAGTGAGTCTGTAATGATCATGAGCCACTGATATAAGTTTTTTAAGCTGTACACATGTACAATTTCATACTCTGTCAATTTCCACCTAACAAAGCTGACATTATTTACTAGTCAAATGATTCCCCTTAATAACACCGCCATGCCCAGAAACATGTAGGCGGCTTTCTTTTTTGGATGTTTTTTAAATTGTCAGAATCTGGTATCAACCACCGTATTGTCTGCTTCGTGGTTGTGTATGCAGTTAAAGAACACATGTCGGCTATTGTTTGAGCAAGGATTTTATACAGAATTTATTGAAGGCAATCACAAAATTATTTACTAGCTTTACTCTTGGATCAATAATAAGTATTATTTCCGATCATGTTTTTCAAGGCATGACAATTCAAAGCCCTGGTGAAATTAATACATTTCAGAAGCCAAGCCTTTTGCACACTATTTCTCCTACTTTATCATATTATATATCGTATTATATTAGAATTCATACACAATATCTTCCTCAAAATCATAATAAACTTTTTCTGCACAAAGTGCAATGAACGACTTCCATTTGTGAACTTGCTTTTCCATAACGGAAAAATATTTTTATACTAGATAAAAAAACTAAATTCTTAATGATTTCATAACAAACCCGATACACATGTAAATCCAGAGAACTAAGTGTAGTAGACCTGCAATGGTCACAATTCACTTTTATAATTGTTTTTATATCATCTCAATTTCCAGCTAGTAAAACGGACATTATTTACTGGTCAACCGATTGTGTCTAATTCTACTGCCAAGCCAAGAAAAAAATGTTGGTGGCTTTGATTTTTTTGCTGTTTATTAAACTGTGAAAAGCTTTTATCAACCACTGCATTGTCAACTGCTTAGTTGTTTGTGCAGTTAATGAAGAAACACACATCGGCTATTGTTTGAGCAGCGACTGTATACAGAATTAATTGAAGATGACCACAAAGACCGCGTAATGCTTATTTTGGCATAACTCTTCGAACCTGGTGAAATTGTTGAATTTAAGAAGCTACGCCATGATATATTATATTAAAATTGATATACCGGTACACATTCTACCTCAAAATGATAATAAACATTTTACACACTTTTTATCATACTTAAATTTTTAAAATTCACGGTACGAGAGAAATACATGTACATATATTTAAAATTTCAGGGACCACGCCACGATTGTATTTTATTAAAATTCATGGAGATTTGATCTCCATACGCAATCTTTTACCCAAAATCATAAATTCTTCATACAGTATTTCATATATATATATATATATTCATGTTAATTGCTATAATTGTCCATTGAATTAACACATAATTATATAATTATATTTGGGTAACAGTAAGCCCTCGCATTTACTAAAGATTATAGCCAATATGTCAACAGACCAAATTCATAACAATGACCTTGACCTCGATTTGACATTAATTTCTACGTCGCATCTAACAAGTGGGTCAAACCCTGCTGCTACCACGTGTTGAACTAAACGAGTACACTGTTCATGCAATGTTAGCGATATGCGCAACCTTAGAGTTAAAATGTCAGGACTATTATGTGCAAGTGACAAATGAATAAGTCAATGAAAACTGATGGAAAATAACACTTACAGCATATCCCAATTCAAGAGTCCTTCCTTTCAAAACTATAACACTAACTTAACGAATTACACATAACACGAGATTAATAAATTAATAAATTAAACTAGAGACAAACGGTCATACATATTGCTATGAAGGATATAAAATATATCAATTTAAATTATACAATTTTATATAATGCACTGGCATTACATATAAATTTGTAATAACCCAATACACAGTACACAACCCACACACCAGCATTTATAATTTTATCAAATGCCAGATACTAAGAGTATAATTTTCCCAAATATTTTTCAATCCATGGTCTTTAACTTGCATGAAAGACAAGTGCTGTTCATCTTCACAGCACATACTGTTCGAGGTGTTATCCATCTCAAGAACTAGAGTAAGAATGCCAGAAGCTTTTTGTTAGTTAGGTTTGAAATTTTATTTTAATACTCGTGAAGCGTGGGAGTTGCTCACTCACTCACTCATGACAAACACACACATTGGTACATGACACAAGTAATATGCAGAGAATGAGATAACAAATATTCAACTGACAGGTGCTTACTGTGATGTTCAGTAATTGGTGGTAATTCTTGTAACATGGAATGATGCATGGGTACTAGCATTTAAGGATTTGTAATTTCATTGAATTTAATGATTGGTTTGCACTATGCTTAATATGTAACATGGAATCAACGATGTATACTATACAATGGAATTAAAGCTTAATATGAAACATGGAATTAACGATGTAAACAATACAATGGAATTAAAGCTCAATATATAACATGGAATAAACGATGTATACTATACCATGGAAATAAAGCTTAATTTATAACATGGGATAAGAAGGGTATACTATACAATGGAAATAATACTTAATATGTAAGATGGGATAAGAAGGGTATACTATACAATGGAAATAATACTTAATATGTAAGATGGGATAAGAAGGGTATACTATACAATGGAATTAAAGCTTAATATCTAACATGGAATAAGAAGGGTATACTGTAATATGGAAATCAAAATAAGGAATGAAAAAAAGTCTAATAGGATGGTAGTGTAACATGGGATCTTGGGTTTGTGCCATAATATGGAATGACGGCTTTTTGCTTGTAACATGGAACACTGGATAGCAACAGTAATGTAGAATATTGGGTAGTAACACAGTGAAGGTTGGGTAATGTAAAAGATGTGAGCAAGTGATTAGGACTTTTTAACATTGCTTTAAAAAATTTTCAGTCATACCACAATGTCTGCAGTGAAACAGTTTTTAGTGAAGTCTAGTACTGGGGCATCATGCTGCAGACATGTAGCATGATGTCACACTATTTTGACACCAGGCCAACCAGTCCTAACACTAACCTCTTAATGCTGAGCACCAAACTGTGATGATGTTTTAATGCAAGGAGATGAATCAATGTGAAAAGATTCTTATTTTTTGCAGGCCGTGGAAGAAAGAAGGGTGGCAAGAACATTGTGATGGGATATGAGAAGACATTAGATGTGGACAAACTAAGCATTTATAAGGCAGCCATGATGTATCGAGCCATGGAGTCCATCAAGAAAATTGATCCAAGCTCACTGCAGAGGAAAATCAAACTGTTCCAAAAGGAGGAAATAAGCAGGCAAGAGTTCCGTGATAAAGTTCTTGAGAAACAAATCGGCATGAAGAAGAAGGGTCAGTTTAAATTGTGCTGCTACAAATGTTCTATCGAAGTCATTGATGGTGAGGATTTACGTGTTTTAAAAGGCTCATATCATGTTGTCATTGATAAGGAGTTCAAAACTTTAATAGTCACAAGGCCTCATAAGAAACCCATTGAAAGGAAAATAGAAGATCTTAAGAAAGCAGATAAGATATATTGTAAGAAGTGTGGTATGGACTGGGGTGTTTATTTTATTTACAATACACTTCTATTGCCCATCATCAAGTGTGAATCATTTAAAGTTCGCAACTCAGAGGATGGAAAGTTTTCCACTTACAAAAAATGGCTTAACTTGCCATTTGTCATTGAGGCATGTGAACTTTCAGAGATCACAGATCTACTGAAGGAATGAAAACTTATATTAAACCTACAAATTAATTTCACATATATATATATAGCTGTCACTATATATGTGTGCCTATTAATCATACAGCACAGTATGCTGTAAATAGAACACCTGTAAAATCTAGATCAGTGTAATATATGTTAATTTAAATATAAATTTTAGCCAGATTTCCTTTCTTGTACATATTTTTTTTCTTGTTCTCAGGTTTAGAATTAACTCTTGTCATTATAACTTGTTAATTATTTTTCATGGAAGAATATTTTATATGCTTTAAAATGTTGATAGAACATATTTGCCACCAGGACATTGAATCTGTATAACCAACCATAGCTGACCTTTCTCAATCTAACATTCTGCTGGTTCATTGTCTATCTTCATTACTAAATCATCCAAATTTGATAGATTATCAAAAAATTAATATGGTCTACATCAGACTTTAAACTGAAATAAACGTTGAAGCCTCTATAGTCATAATTCTAATCATCCATGCAAGAAAGTGCTGAATGAAATCTGTAATCTCCATTTTGGAGAGTGCAGGATCTAACCATATTACCTTAAATGTTAGATTATGACTAGGTCTTAAAGTATAGCAATGCCTGTGATGTGACATTATGGCCATTTAGTAAAATGCCTGTGATGTGATATTATGGCAATTTACCACAATGCCTGTGATGTGACATTATGGCCATATACCACAATGCCTGTGATGTGACATTATGGCCATTTACCACAATGCCTGTGATGATGACATTATGGTTATTTACTACAATGCCTGTGATATCCATTTACCACAATGCCTGTGATGTGACATTATAGCCATTTACCACAATGCCTGTGATGTGACATTATGGCCATATACCACAATGCCTGTGATGTGACATTATGGTTATTTACAACAATGCCTGTGATATCCATTTACCAATATACCTGTGATGTGACATTATGGCCATTTACCACAATGCCTGTGATGTGACATTATGGCCATATACCACAATGCCTGTGATGTGACATTATGGTTATTTACTACAATGCCTGTGATATCCATTTACCAATATACCTGTGATGTGACATTACGGCCATTTACCACAATGCCTGTGATGTGACATTATGGCCATATACCACAATGCCTGTGATGTGACATTATGGTTATTTACTACAAGGCCTGTGATATCCATTTACCACAATGCCTGTGATGTGACATTATGGCCATATACCATAATACCTGTGATGTGACCTTATGGCCATATAGCACAATACCTGTGATGTGACATTATGGCCATTTACCACAATGCCTGTGATGTGACATTATGGCCATATACCACAATGCCTGTGATGTGACATTATGGCCATATACCACAATGCCAATGATGTGACATTATGGCTATATACTACAATGACTGTAATATCCATTTACCACAATACCTGTGATGTGACATTATGGCCATATACCACAATGCCTGTGATGTGACATTATGGTTATTTACTACAATGCCTGTGATGTGACATTATGGCCATATACCATAATACCTGTGATGTGACATTATGGCCATATACCACAATGCCAATGATGTGACATTATGGCTATTTACTACAATGCCTGTGATATCCATTTACCACAATGCCTGTGATGTGACATTATGGCCATTTACCACAATGCCTGTGATGATGACATTATGGTTATTTACTACAATGCCTGTGATATCCATTTACCACAATGCCTGTGATGTGACATTATGGCCATTTACCACAAAGCCTGTGATGTGACATTATGGCCATATACCACAATGCCTGTGATGTGACATTATGGTTATTTACTACAATGCCTGTGATATCCATTTACCACAATACCTGTGATGTGACATTATGGCCATTTACCACAATGCCTGTGATGTGACATTATGGCCATATACCACAATGCCTGTGATGTGACATTATGGTTATTTACTACAATGCCTGTGATATCCATTTGCCAATATACCTGTGATGTGACATTATGGCCATTTACCACAATGCCTGTGATGTGACATTATGGCCATATACCACAATGCCTGTGATGTGACATTATGGCCATTTACCACAATGCCTGTGATGTGACATTATGGCCATATACCACAATACCTGTGATGTGACATTATGGCCATATAGCACAATGCTTGTGATGTGACATTATGGCCATTTACCACAATGCCTGTGATGTGACATTATGGCCATATACCACAATACCTGTGATGTGACATTATGGCCATATACCACAATGCTTGTGATGTGACATTATGGCCATATACCACAATACCTGTGATGTGACATTATGGCCATATAGCACAATGCCTGTGATGTGACATTATGGCCATTTACCACAATGCCTGTGATGTGACATTATGGCCATATACCAAAATGTCAATGATGTGACATTATGGCTATTTACTACAATGCCTGTGATATCCATTTACCACAATGCCTGTGATGTGACATTATGGCCATATACCACAATGCCTGTGATGTGACATTATGGTTATTTACTACAATGCCTGTGATGTGACATTATGGCCATATACCACAATACCTGTGAAGTGACATTATGACCATATACCACAATGCCTGTGATGTGACATTATGGTTATTTACTACAATGCCTGTGATGTGACATTATGGCTATTTACTAAAATGCCTGTGATATCCATTTACCACAATGCCTGTGATGTGACATTATGGCCATTTACCACAATGCCTGTGATGTGACATTATGGCTATGTACTACAATGCCTGTGATATCCATTTACGACAATGCCTGTGATGTGACATTATGGCCATATACCACAATGTCTGTGATGAGACATTATGGCCATTTACCACAATGCCTGTGATGTGACATTATGGCCATATACCACAATGCCTGTGATATGGCATTATGGCTATTTACTACAATGCCTGTGATATCCATTTACCACAATACCAATGATGTGACATTATGGCCATATACCACAATGCCTGTGATGTGACATTATGGTCATATACCACAATGCCTGTGATGTGACAGTATGGCCATATACCACAATGCCTGTGATGTGACATTATGGCTATTTACTACAATGCCTGTGATATCCAAGTACCACAATACCTGTGATGTGACATTATGGCCATATACCACAATGCCTGTGATGTGACATTATGGCTATTTACTACAATGCCTGTGATATCCAATTACCACAATACATGTGATGTGACATTATGGCCATTTACCACAATGCCTGTGATGTGACGTTATTGCAATTTACCACAATACCTGTCATGTGACATTATGGCCATTTACCACAATGCCTGTGATGTGACATTATGGCCATTTACCACAATGCCTGTGATGTGACGTTATGGCAATTTACCACAATGCCTGTGATGTGACATTATGGCTATTTACTACAATGTCTGTGATATCCAGTTACCACAATACCTGTGATGTGACATTATAGCCATTTACCACAATGCCTGTGATGTGACATTATGGCCATATACCACAATGCCTGTGATGTGACGTTATGGCCATTTACCACAATGCCTGTGATGATGACATTATGGTTATTTACTACAATGCCTGTGATATCCATTTACCACAATGCCTGTGATGTGACATTATAGCCATTTACCACAATGCCTGTGATGCGACATTATGGCCATATACCACAATGCCTGTGATGTGACATTATGGTTATTTACAACAATGCCTGTGATATCCATTTACCAATATACCTGTGATGTGACATTATGGTCATTTACCACAATGCCTGTGATGTGACATTATGGCCATATACCACAATGCCTGTGATGTGACATTATGGTTATTTACTACAATGCCTGTGATATCCATTTACCAATATACCTGTGATGTGACATTACGGCCATTTACCACAATGCCTGTGATGTGACATTATGGCCATATACCACAATGCCTGTGATGTGACATTATGGTTATTTACTACAATGCCTGTGATATCCATTTACCACAATGCCTGTGATGTGACATTATGGCCATATACCATAATACCTGTGATGTGACCTTATGGCCATATAGCACAATACCTGTGATGTGACATTATGGCCATTTACCACAATGCCTGTGATGTGACATTATGGCCATATACCACAATGCCTGTGATGTGACATTATGGCCATATACCACAATGCCAATGATGTGACATTTTGGCTATATACTACAATGACTGTAATATCCATTTACCACAATACCTGTGATGTGACATTATGGCCATATACCACAATGCCTGTGATGTGACATTATGGTTATTTACTACAATGCCTGTGATGTGACATTATGGCCATATACCATAATACCTGTGATGTGACATTATGGCCATATACCACAATGCCAATGATGTGACATTATGGCTATTTACTACAATGCCTGTGATATCCATTTACCACAATGCCTGTGATGTGACATTATGGCCATTTACCACAATGCCTGTGATGATGACATTATGGTTATTTACTACAATGCCTGTGATATCCATTTACCACAATGCCTGTGATGTGACATTATGGCCATTTACCACAAAGCCTGTGATGTGACATTATGGCCATATACCACAATGCCTGTGATGTGACATTATGGTTATTTACTACAATGCCTGTGATATCCATTTACCACAATACCTGTGATGTGACATTATGGCCATTTACCACAATGCCTGTGATGTGACATTATGGCCATATACCACAATGCCTGTGATGTGACATTATGGTTATTTACTACAATGCCTGTGATATCCATTTGCCAATATACCTGTGATGTGACATTATGGCCATTTACCACATTGCCTGTGATGTGACATTATGGCCATATACCACAATGCCTGTGATGTGACATTATGGCCATTTACCACAATGCCTGTGATGTGACATTATGGCCATATACCACAATACCTGTGATGTGACATTATGGCCATATAGCACAATGCTTGTGATGTGACATTATGGCCATTTACCACAATGCCTGTGATGTGACATTATGGCCATATACCACAATAACTGTGATGTGACATTATGGCCATATACCACAATACTTGTGATGTGACATTATGGCCATATACCACAATACCTGTGATGTGACATTATGGCCATATAGCACAATGCCTGTGATGTGACATTATGGCCATTTACCACAATCCCTGTGATGTGACATTATGGCCATATACCAAAATGTCAATGATGTGACATTATGGCTATTTACTACAATGCCTGTGATATCCATTTACCACAATGCCTGTGATGTGACATTATGGCCATATACCACAATGCCTTTGATGTGACATTATGGTTATTTACTACAATGCCTGTGATGTGACATTATGGCCATATACCACAATACCTGTGAAGTGACATTATGACCATATACCACAATGCCTGTGATGTGACATTATGGTTATTTACTACAATGCCTGTGATGTGACATTATGGCTATTTACTAAAATGCCTGTGATATCCATTTACCACAATGCCTGTGATGTGACATTATGGCCATTTACCACAATGCCTGTGATGTGACATTATGGCTATTTACTACAATGCCTGTGATATCCATTTACGACAATGCCTGTGATGTGACATTATGGCCATATACCACAATGTCTGTGATGAGACATTATGGCCATTTACCACAATGCCTGTGATGTTACATTATGGCCATATACCACAATGCCTGTGATATGGCATTATGGCTATTTACTACAATGCCTGTGATATCCATTTACCACAATACCAATGATGTGACATTATGGTCATATACCACAATGCCTGTGATGTGACATTATGGTCATTTACCACAATGCCTGTGATGTGACAGTATGGCCATATACCACAATGCCTGTGATGTGACATTATGGCTATTTACTACAATGCCTGTGATATCCAAGTACCACAATACCTGTGATGTGACATTATGGCCATATACCACAATGCCTGTGATGTGACATTATGGCTATTTACTACAATGCCTGTGATATCCAATTACCACAATACATGTGATGTGACATTATGGCCATTTACCACAATGCCTGTGATGTGACGTTATTGCAATTTACCACAATACCTGTCATGTGACATTATGGCCATTTACCACAATGCCTGTGATGTGACATTATGGCCATTTACCACAATGCCTGTGATGTGACGTTATGGCAATTTACCACAATGCCTGTGATGTGACATTATGGCTATTTACTACAATGTCTGTGATATCCAGTTACCACAATACCTGTGATGTGACCTTATGGCCATTTACCACAATGCCCGTGATGTGACGTTATGGCGATTTACCACAATACCTGTGATGTGACATTATGGCCATTTACCACAATGCCTGTGATGTGACGTAATGGCATTTACCACAATGCCTGTGATGTGTCATTATGGCCATTTACCAAAATGCCTATAGTTTCAAATGGAGGGTTTCCGTGAAGGTTTCATGAAAGCCAGCTCAGAATGGCTGATGTTTACTGCAGTTATGCAAATATACTTATTTGTGGACCATGTGACGAGACATCAAAGCATGCTGAATGTGAATTGGATGGAAGTGTCTAATAGTGCTTCCATTAAAATGAGGTAAGGGTTCTAAGGGTGATTACAGGAATAAAGTTTTTAATTGAACTGAAAGGTGTTGAGAATTGGTAGGTGGCCTCATTTCATATAAGTTTGTTGATTGGCAGAACAAATTGAAATCAACAAGTGTGGCTGTTATTAGTGGGTTGTCTTCATTTGGTTTTGTAAGAATTGAAACTTTTAATGTAATCATCAATTTGCTATAGATAGATGCAGTATTGATTAAGTTAAAAGTTGACAAGATGAAACTGATCTGTTGATTCATTTCTTGAAAATTAGTAACTAGATCCAGACATGTAAAATAATGCAATAAAAAAAGCTTAAGAAGTCCATACAGCTACACTGTATATTTTGATCTGTGCATATCCGATGCATTTGAAAACAGTCCTGAACTGTCCAATGCTTGGTCCTAACTTTAAGGTAGTGATATGATTTGTTTATAATAATATTTACAGATGTGAAACTAAACTAACCAATGCATTTTGAAGTAGACAAATCTAGAGTGATCACCTTCAACATTGCATGTTATCTTTGTTTCTAATGCTTCATTCTTAAATATTCTACATTATTCACATTAGCAGGTTTAATGGAGAAACAAAAATGACTAAAATCTTGTTACACTGCTGTTTTGGCCAGGCCATATATTTTTGAATTTGAGTCTTTAGAAGATAATGAGACATCTGTATCTATCAGCCACCGATTCCTTGTACAATAGATAGGTAATATACAGATTGTTTGTACAATAGATAGGTAATATACTGATTCTTTGTACAATAAATAGGTAATATACTGATTGTACTATAGATAGGTAATATACTGATTGTTTGTACAATAGATAGGTAATATACTGATTGTACAATAGATAGGTAATATACTGATTATTTGTACAATATATAGGTAATATACTGATTGTTTGTACAGTAGATAGGTAACATACTGATTCTTTGTACAATAGATAGGTAATATACTGATTCTTTGTACAATAGATAGGTAATATGCTGATTCTTTGTACATTAGATATGTGATATACTGATTCTTTGTACAATAGATAGGTAATATGCTGATTCTTTGTACAATAGATAGGTAATATAACTGATTCTTTGTACAATAGATAGGTAATATGCTGATTCTTTGTACAATAGATAGGTAATATACTGATTCTTTGTACAATAGATAGGTAATATACTGATTCTTTGTACAATAGATAGGTAATATACTGATTGTACTATAGATAGGTAATATAACTGATTTTTTGTACATTGTGATAATTTGCTTATTTTCAGACTTATCATTAGGGGTAGTATTTTGTTAAATAATAATTTCATTCTTGCAGATAGTTTGAGGGAAGTATTCTAGCTCTAATTGCAAGAAATAAGGATAAACTCCACCAACCTTTATTTAATCCCTGTAAAACAACTGATCATACCATTCTAAATTTTAAAATAATAAATAGGCAGGCTACCAGTGTCTAACTTTTTTGTTAGCTGTGCGTATGTTTTATAGTTTTTGCCATGAACCAGACTAAAGTATATATATATATATATATATATATATATATATATATATTTATATATATATATATATATATATATATATATATATATATATATATATATATATATATATATATATATATATATATATTATTTCCTAGTCTGATTCCTTGCTTCATATTTAAGCCTGAAATATGTGATCTTCATTGTTCTCTATTATCTATATATGGGGTGAGCAAAGCAGGGAGCATAAAAAGCAGGGAACCAGACTAATTATTCCCACACTTAGTCTTCTTCCCGGCATTTTCATAGAATAGAGTATCCCAATAAACGACTGTATTGTGAGAATAGTGAGACACCACTTACCTATATGTAATCAATTGTTACAACGACTGATTGATTAGCAATGGTTGTTCTGATAAAAAAATAAAAGAGGAATCTAAACAAAGAAGAAAAAAGTATTGTTGCTACCAGTAATAGATACTACAGTCTGTAAACCAGGTTAAAGTACATGTCACAAATTGCCATTTTTTCTGCCTAAGTTGACATAGTGGTTGTGTATATTGTTTGTCTTTAGAGTCAATCCATATTGGGGGGGGGGGTGAATAAAGTCATCTGTCTATTCAAGTTGGTACGACTAGGTCACACACTTTGCTTATAGAGTTAAACCTGTGGGGTTTGTCATCTTTGAATAAATGGTTTTGTTTCAGGATGAAATAATTGTTTCTTTCTATTCATTAATTGTTAGATATACAATGCACATGTATAGATTGTTCATATTTTCCCACAGTCCAGTCAAAACTGTCTTTATGTTTGATATTACAACTGAGTACTAATAATTTAATTTTAACACCTAGAACATTAATAACAATTGATGAACCTCCAACTAAAAAGAAACAAATTTTAAGGCTGGAGAAAATATTTGTTGGAACTGAAAGAAGTGAAAAGACCAAACAACTCGCAAAAAAGTGGTTTAAATATTGGTAAAAGAAATGTTGGTTTTTGTAATGGAAAAGGTGTAATTCAGAAGCAATTTCATAAGCTGAAATATGTGATCTTCAAATGTAAATGTGATTTCATGTTTAATGATAGTAGTACATGTATATCTTTATTGCTTTATAATTTTGTTTTAGATGACTGCATACAATATCTTAACAAGAACTATTAATAAAGAATAGAATATATATACAATGATTGTGGTTAGTTTTCTTGAAATTATTCTAAAACTGGACCTTGGAAAGGAGTCTTTTTGTACAAACCTGCTATGAGAGACCACCTGTCTCGTGAGAACACATTTTGTTAGAATGGGTGGTTTTTCATAACAGGTGTTACTGTAATTGGATTCTGGAGTTGAGAGCAGAATGAGATCAAAATCATACATGTACATTTTTTTACCACTGTGTTGTTGAGCAGCATGTGTTCTGTAGAACTCGTTCGAGTATGATCCTTTTATTAATTTTACACAATCAGTACCACAGAATGAGAACTATTTATTTTACATATAATTTCTCATACACTGAAATTAATCATTATTTTTTTGTATATGCAAAATGACATGAAATACAGTATTTGAATACTTATAGATATTATAGATGTACATGAATTGTGTTACTGCTATAAACAGAAGTTTTAATTTGCAATATGTAGCATTTTTAATTCCAAAACCGTGTCATTTGTTTCATTTTGATGATAGTAAGGAAGCTTTGTACTAGTGTATTAGTGTATTAATTTTAATGATTTTTCATTTTTTCCAAGAACTAAATTTAGTGAAGTAGCAATAATAAAACAAAATGTGAGAATAGTAGACCATACCAGGGTTATAAAAGGGGCATGTGTAAATTCAGCAACTGTATAATATGGAAACACTGCATTCACAAAACATGCAGAAGGAAATTTAGTGAAAACATTAAATAGTTTACAGTTATTCAAGTGCAAATCAATGATTTCTTTACAAAGGCTCAAGATTATGAATGGTTGGTTTGGTGTGTTTACTATAGAATGGTGATCTTTCTAGGTTCTTGCTAAAATTGTATCATTTTGGTTGTAAATTCGGACTGTTTGAACCTAATTTCAGTAGGGAGTTCATTCCACATTGGCCCTGGTATGCAAAAGAACTTTGACCATATGACTTCGTTTTTTTTGTGGGAATAATGAGTATATGATTGTCAGAAGACGAGCGCAAGTATCTTGCTGGTGTGTACACATGGGTGAGGCCGGATAAGTATGCGGGACTGGAGTCGATCAGTAAAACATAGCACAGAGAACAAATTTTGTGTTTGATTCTGGATCAAATAGATAGCCTGTGTAGGGTACAGAGCAGCGTGGAGGTGTGCTCTGATCATGGTACTCTAAAGATGATCTGAGCAGCTGTGTTTTAAATTTTTTGAAGTTTCTGGAGTAGATACTGAGACAAACCAGACAGAATTTAATTACAATAGTCCAGTCTTTAATGTACTAATGAAAACACAAGTGTTTTAGTGGCATCAACTGAAAGATATTTTGCAAATGGAGCTGATGCATCTCAGCTCAAGATATGCAGCCTTGCGTAACAGTGATCATGATACGTTGGTGCAATGTGAGAGTACCGTCTAGAGTAACACCTAGGTTTCGTACTGACAACTTTTAGATCCTTTTTGTGGCAATGTTTTGGCTTTATCTTTTAATAGAAACTTTATGGCTGTCGGTGTGAGATTAGTAACGTTGTAGTCTGATCATATCCTCAACAATCCTTCTGCACTGACATTATTTTAATGATTTGTCTGTGATAATGTACAGCAAATTCTATTTATTTATTTAAGTTGATAATGTCTTGTACGGCCTAGTTTATTTTCTCTCACTTTCCTTCAATTCATTGTCTTTTAATTTGTAGACCTTACCTTTTAATCAACACAATATTGTTACTATTGTGCTGCCATTGCTATCAACCCATACGCACACACACACACACACACACATATATATATATAGATATAAACACAAAACTATCTGGCAAGATAGGAAAACTGGTCAACACTGAACTGAAAATGCAAAGTGTTTAGCATTGATATATGAAGATGTGAGACAGTTAACCAAGTTAATTAGAGAAATTGCAATTAGATTAGAAGGATTAGGCTTGTAGATAACGTTTGGTTCATGAAGGAGTCGGTACAGCAAATCTGTAAAATATTGAAAGATCAAGTTAGAGAGCAATTTGTAGCAATTAAAAAAGTCATGCACACATAGACTGCAATTTTAATACTGTATACTCAATATAAATCTACTATTCATCAATAATGTGTGAGGTCAATACAGTCAAATGTTCACCAAGAAGCTTGTAAAATTGATCATGATATTGATGTAAATTTATACTCCACAATGACAAGGAATACATTTCATTCAGCATACATTTTATAGTAGAATGAGAGAAATTGCAGTTGCAGGAAGACTTGTAGATAACTTTTGGTTCATGAGGGAGTCAGTACAACAGCTGCCTAAACAAAATTATTAGTTGAAAAATATATACAAAAACAGACATGCAGCTTAAATTTGTGAGTAAATGTAACTACAAGTAAGAATACATGGTTAGTTTTGGCACACACATTCAATGAAACATCCATGCAATCCAAAGAAAAGTTTTATTAAAGTCTAGGTGGCTCAAACAGATCACATAACATCTACCAGTATACAGCGGTGTACTACGGGGGATGATGTCTGACTCGGGTGACTGCCAAAAGAGGGGTGCCATTGGGGCAGTTGAAATACCAGTACAAGTTTTCAAAACAAATGAAACATTTGCCAAAGCAAAAGTTATTTCCAATTTTGTTTATGACAGCATTGTACTGTTTAAAAATCTACTTGCAAACACAATATAATTTTCTGTGTTTTTACATTTTTAAATTATATGTGGGTGTGCCAAAGGACGGATCTACCCCGGGTGCAAAATATTGTAAGTACATATACTCCCCTGTCAGTATATACAGAATATAATGTCATACTTAAACACACATAGTGAGCTTTTACTACCACAATGTCAAGGTCACACTAATGTTACATACATTTGCTAAAAGTTGGAAATGTATGAATGACACTACAAAATTGACTCAGCTCACTATTATTGAGAGTTGGAAATGTATGAATGACACTACAAAATTGACTCAGCTCACTATTATTGAGAGTTGGAAATGTATGAATGACACTACAAAATTGACTCAGCTCACTATTATTGAGAGTTGGAAATGTATGAATGACACTACAAAATTGACTCAGCTCACTATTATTGAGAGTTGGAAATGTATGAATGACACTACAAAATTGACTCAGCTCACTATTATTGAGCACCCTGTTGAATTTATTATACCACTTTAAATACCATATACTCACAAGGTGGGTAAAACTGCTAACAAGATCATGATCTGCCTGGCATATTATACCTGCAGATCCGGGTCTATGTTGTTTTTTATACTAATTACTCAAGTCAGACTATTCCATCCATAAAAATTAAATTTCAAAATGAATAGCCTGATCGATTCTTTAGATTTGATTTCTTCCTTGCTCACTTCATCTGGAGTCAGTGCTGTATGATGTTTGTTACAGTGCCCATACATTTGCTTTGACAACATGTCAAACCTTACATCTGAAATAACTTCACATAATAATTTTCAGAGTTCTTTAAAAGCTTTCCGCTACATCAGTCTTATTGTTTTCGTAAGTAGAGCGGTACTTAGTACATGTATTTTCCTTTTCCAACAAGTCCTAAACTGTTTTGTTATATAACTCATTTCAATCAGTAAATTCTATTTTTGGGATTTTGAAAAGATTAGTTTGAAAGTGTTATGTATGTTTCTCTTTTTGTGTTTACTTTTTCTATATTCTGGTAATATCCTTTATGACTTTTACTATAGAACATGGCGGCACATTTTCCATAATGGCCACTTATTACTATGAATTTATATATTTTGGCCACTGATTTCTTCATTATTTATTTCAAGAAATGTCTGTGTTGTGATCATTGAAAAATTAAGATAACTGACGTAAATCTGGGTATTACTGGATTTTCTCTAATAGTGAGAATCTTGCATAAGGTACATGTAACTATTAAACTGGCCAACAATAATATAAAATCAAATGTCTTATTATATACCCATAAATATTTACAGTCTAAAACACTTTCATTTCTTATGCACTAAATTTACATATACATCTGTGAATATTTTACAGAGAATCCTATGACTGGGAGTACACTGGTCCAGAGTTCCTGGCCTTGATTCTATCACAAGAGTCTGACATTTTATCAATAAAGTACGACGAAATCTCTGACAATATGAAAACCCCTTACTTATAAATATATAGTACCGATAAGGTGATTTTATGTTGTCAGAGATTTCGCTGTACTGTATATATATATTGGATTGCATGGCGTTATATATATATATATATATATATATATATATATATATATATATATATATATATATATATAACGCCCGACTCCTGTGCTTCTACTTTCGATTTCGACTTCACTGCTGGTCGCCTACATTAACGAAAGTGAATGAAAAATGATGAAGCCTAACAAAAATGTAAATTTTAATAGCCATATTCCCTTGACATCACACCATGCACAAATATAAGGTAAATGTGCTTTTTTCTATACTAGTTGATTTTCTATTAGAATTTCGAGAAATCGTGACGTCATCAATTGACATTTTCATACGGAAGAGAATTATGTGTAACGTTGACAACGTTAATTAGAGGGTAAAGTAATGAAACAAGATCGTATATTCAAACACTTGGTTACGATATGGTAAGCATGATAGTATTTCATCTTTCAGACTGTACTGCTAATTTATCTGACCTCTCCTTTACCTGATTTTCTCTTTCTATTTACCATTGTGAATTTGAACACGTCTGCGTCAGAAATTAAAATCCATGTGAAAACAAAGGACTCACAAAACTGAAATTCAATTTATAAAAAAAAAACAAGGGACTGACAAAAATGACATTCGATTACTGAATGCATTTTAAGTTAGCGTGGTATCAATATTTCTCTCTACTTGAGAGCGGCAGAAGGCCTCTCTTATTTCTCCACCCTCACCCACTTTTCGATTTCTTTCTGCGTAAACTATTTCATTCAAAATTCCACCGCGTGTTAGATATTTGGACAGTTTCACCCCGTATTAGATATCTAGACAGTCCCTCTCCGTTTTGGATATTTGAACAGTTACACCCACGGGGTTGGAATGGTCAAAAAGCAACTGTTAAAAGGGAGGAGGGGGGTCTCACTAAACAATCCAAGTCACCCCAAAACTTCTTCAAGAACACCTTAAACTCTACATGATACCTAACTTACATTTCTTCAACAGCAAAAAAAATATTTTTTTTTAAATTCGAATATTTAGCGACTTGTGTTTAGGCCGATTTTGGGGGTGGGGGTATACAGGAAAAGTAGTTTGGTCGGGTGTTGCTAAGGAAATAACTCCCGTTTTGACGAGGCGTGCTCGGGTACAGTAACGTGAATATTTATCAACATTATTCAATAAGCAGCAAAACCATAAAAAGTTGTTAAATGTGTTAAACAAAATGGCAGATTTATTGTATATAATATTATTAGTTTATTTCGTACACAACTGAACTATTCTTCCATTCCTTTTTTTGGCAGTTATTTTATCCGTACGTTTAATGACCTTAATATATTTAGCGAAAATCTCTTATTCTTTTTGGATTTGCACCTCCAGACACTGTGGTGTACATTGTAAATGTGTTCTTCTTTTGTTAACTGATAATTCCCGCTGTCATGCAGATCGCTTCTATAATCTATGAAATGGAGCTGTGTCACAGAGAAAAGTGTATGTCTTAAATCTTGCTCTCGTTTTGGTTTCCATTCAACAGAGAGTTTCAGAATGTTATCTATGGACTTATTATTAGTCCAATTCACACGTCCAGTATTTCTGCTGCAAGGTTCAAATACGTATTTATGTAGTCTTTGTTTCAAGTTGCTGGTAAAGTATGTGCAAATGTCAGATGCTGTTCGTTGATGATTTTTTTTCCCGATGTTCTGACCGGCTTTCAAAATCGATTGTATTATTTGTGTCTGTGATGCCGCCATACGAAATATTTGAACCATTATTATATCACGTTCACCCTTTTCCATCCCAATTTTATTTGGACTTCTAACATATTTTGTTTGCTTGCGGACTTCCTCTTTTCATTGTACTTGACGCTGCTTACTACTCTAGTGTCACTAGATAACTTCTGCATTTTAGAATATTATACAAATAGTTAATTCTCGATCAATTTCAAGATAGCCAAAAGTATAAAATGTAATAACTATAATTAATGTAAACAATTAATTTAAGGAAATGCATTTTACTCATTTTAAAATAGTATATTAATTTAGAATATATTGCTAGATATTATTCTTTTTACTTAAAGAATACTTTATTTCAATCATTAAATCAAAACATGAAGTTGGTAGCGAATTCAACCTTTACAATAAAAATTACATGAATATAATTAAATATGAATTATTTAAACATTCAAACATTCCATTACACTATATTGTAAACAAAGGTATTAAGTGAACAATGTTGCTAACATAACATTGTTACTAGTAAAATCTCAAACATTAAAGGTACTTATTCCTAAAAGAAGTTTTTCGACATGTACCGATCTTACCTGGGATAAGAAAGCAAACATCTGTTTTCCTGTCGGTACGGAAGCTTGACCAGAGCTCAGATGCATGATATATATATTCGCATCCGACTCGTGTCAGGTCAAACAAGGTCACACCCCTAACGTACCGATCAGAAAAACATACTTGCTTCCCACCAGGCGAGAACCAGTTTCTTCAAGTTTGAATTAGTTGTTTTACGTCATCTGA
This sequence comes from Unio delphinus, assembly GCA_029339505.1. NCBI lineage: Eukaryota > Metazoa > Mollusca > Bivalvia > Unionida > Unionidae > Unio > Unio delphinus. The sequence continues at coordinate 7,719,402 of JAQISU010000005.1, forward strand.
CATAACGTAAAACTCAAATTTACGTCACTAACAGAAGTTTGTTTCATTTTTATTAACCGAATTAGTAATTCGCTAATGTCTGGGTCACAGAATATGTTTTTACTGATATAATCTATGAGTTCGTAGCTACATCATCGATATAGCATATATTCGTCAATGTCTGGGTTACAAAATATGTTTTTACTGATATGATCTATGAGCTTGTAGTTAAATCAGCGATATGGCATGTATTCGCCAATTCATAATCTTGAAATTTGTCTGGTTTTTAGAACTATATATTTCTTACAAAACAGCTGGGAGTTCTTACTGAAACAGCAAAACAGCATACAATGCCTTTAGTAACATTATACACTTATTCCACACAACAATGTACATTCGTTTAGCTAGTGATGTACGTTGCCAATTTTATGCTTGCACTGCAACTATTTTCATTCCATTTATATATAGTTGTGCTTTGGAAATAAATTAAATTAATCTTAATATATTTTAGAACTTACTTTAATATAAATTAATAAAACATTACTTTAATACAATTTAAAGAAAGTAGCAATCTTATGAATTTTACAAAAAAATCAATTCCTAATAATACCTTCTGGTTTTTTTGAGCCGAGACCTCGAGGCTCGAAAAGACAAATCAATTTCATTCATCAAAACAAGATAAAAGGTGAAAGATCAAAAATATAATGATAAAACATTGCGAAACATTTTCGCAAAGTTTAAAGATACAATGTAAAGACTGCAAAATATATTGCAAAATACCAGGTAAAATACAAAAAATACAACGAGAAGGTATATTGCAAAATACAAGAAATACAATTAAAGGGTCTATGTCCAATACAAGAAATACAATGAAAAGGTATATTGCAAAATACAAGAATACAATATGGCTAATACAAGAATACAATGAAAAGGTATAATGCAAAATACAAGAATTGCATTTAAAAGATATATTGCAAAGGCAAGAAATACAATTAAAAAGTGTATTACACAATACTCATTCAGATTCAAAAAAGTACAGTAGAATGCAAAAACGTGATAAAATTTCCAAAAACGCAATGGGAATAAACCTTCACAGCGTTGAAAATCTTGATAAGATATTAAGAAACAACACAGTACGACAACTTTTTTTATTATTTTTTTTAAATATATATATATATATATATATATATATATATATATATATATATATATATATATATATATATATATATATATAACACAATTCTACAAAACTACAAACGTACCTCTAAACTAGGCTCATCAGACGATTATCATCATCCACGTGGAAAGGGGGCTTCAGATGGTTGCCGTCATAGAGATCCTTAGATAGATGTTGTTGTCCATGTTGTTATATGGAGTTGTTTTTCATTACTAGTAGATATATTGTATTTTATTTTTATTGTTGTGGTACTTCTTTTTTTTCTGCATTAGTTTTTTTTTCACGTTTGAGTTCTAAATATTTGGGTAGGGCAGTCTGTTGGGGGAAGAAACGTATCCTTCCGGGGGAGACAAGTCGTGGTAAGTATTTGTTTTGGTTGTATTGATTGATGTCTGTACGGTGCTGAGTGCATCGTTCACACACACATCTCGGCCTGACACATTTGGCTAAATATACTTCGAGGTTATGTGCGTCTCGACATTGTTTTTTGAACAAATGGTAACTAATTTGTGGATTTTGTAGCAAAGAAAGGGGTAACTTTGCATTTCGAATATACATTTCGGCTAATCCAGTGTAACCTCCGATTAAAAGTTGATGAAAGAAACCTAATAACGCGGAATCATATCGGAAGAGGGCACAATACCGGAGAGTAAGAGAGCTAGCGTTTCTTTAGGTATTGCGAGGTACGCTGCGATGCTAATCGCTTGAAATAATGAATTTGGGTTGTTGTATAATACTGTGCCCCTGGTTATTGACAGAAAGAAATGTCGAGCTACCGAAATATCAAATTTGTGGATAGCAAGGGAAGTTCTGGACCACCTTAGGTCTTGTCTGTAACATTGGCGAAGCATCGACTACTTTTTGAAGCTCAGGGTTTTTGAGGATAATGGTTTTATTTTCACCAAAAATAAAGGTAATAGAGTCTGCTATTGTTGATATGTGTATTGAGTTGTTTTTAAATTTGATTAACTTGATTTATTTATTTAGTAAAAGGTATATATTTATTTTAGTCCAAGGTAGGTCTTGTTTTTGGATTTGTAATATATATCTATATCCGTCGTCGTTGTATCCGAAGGTATGGTGCTGAATTTGAAAAGACAAAAAGAATAAATATATAATTTGTATGTTTCAAGTAATTATTTTGTCTTATAATAAAATAGTTATAGAAGCAGCGTGAATAAGTGTATGTTAAATAAACGATTATACGTGTTGTTATTCTATCTAGGTATATATATTAGTATAACCAAATTTGTAAGAATACGAATACGACGAATTTATTATTATATTATTATTATTATTATTATTATTATTATTATTATTATTATTATTATTATTTGGTTTTCCTTTTCCTTATTATTGTCTTGACCTAAGAATGCTAGGTCATGTGCTCATATATGTGTATTTACGGTAAAATCGCGTAGGGTGACACGGAAGGGTATGTTCGAGGATAACATTCTGAAATACTTCCGTCAGGACGTAGTGGAAACGCAATATCATGGTGTGTCCAAATAATGTGTGCACAGAAAGGCTTGTTAAAAATTGAACGCAGTTTGAATGCAGAGACAAGATCAATACTGAAAGAGGTTGGTATGGTTAGTTCTAAGTTAGTGTTTAATTTGGTAAGCTTAAAACCTGTCCACGTGACATGTAATCGAGGTCGTAGATAACCTGTGACATGAAGGTTTTCAATCATCAATGGTCCAGTAATGTTCCAATATGAAGGACACATACCAAGCTGAAGTATGTCAACAAGTACGCATTGAACTCCTGTGGTAATTTCAAGGCGAAGTTGAGTTCGTACGCTAGACTGAGTAACCCATTTATAGACTTGGACAAGAGCAATTGCAAACGTCATAATTGTAACTAAAAAGATCAAATGATCCTAAGCGAGTGCATCAGAAACAGTAGTAAACCAATCAGGAACAATGGTTGTCGGCGCTATGGTATACTGGAAATGGACTGTGGATTCTACTTTTGTCGCATGTACAAGTAAGAGTGCCGTTGACAATGTTCTGAATCGCCATATGAGCCAAACAATTGCCAATGTATTCAAAATAGATACAGATAAACTAATTATAGTCATGATAGATTTGGAATCAAACCAGGAATCATCAACTGAAATTTCACCACTCAACATTGTTTCTGCTAAGGAAGAGATGATTCTTTGATCGCTTTTAGCACGTGCCGCTACTTTCTTAAGACTTAAATCAATCTCCTTATCTGCAGCAAGGAATTGCGACATTTGATGTTCATATAGTTTAAATTCGGGTACAGAGATAGTCAAAGGATTGTCAAAGGATGTATTACCTAAAATGGCTGCTAAATGAGTGGAGTTGTAAAATTGTTGTAAAAGTGCTAAATTAATTGGGTGAAGTTGGGTAACTTCAGTCGAATTGTCAGAACAAGTAGTGATATGTCCGTCCTATGTCATAGATGTAGTAACAACTGCGCAGTGACAAGGAATATTTATGATACAAAAACGAGAACCTTTAACAGTGCGACGTTGATTTTGACATTCAAGTATTATTTCGTCCATAACGTAAACTAATATTTGATTTGAGGAAATGTCTAGAATATGTGGTACGACTCGGTTTGTCATGAAACGGAAGTTACAAGTCTGATGGATATTATTCTTATCATCTTGGAATAGACTATTGATACACTCGGGTTGAGACAAGGGTTTGAGTGTAGGGCGGATATTACAATGTAAAATGTCCTTACCAGTGCATTGATTTAGGGTCGATAACGCTAGTGTTGTGTAAAATTGGCAGTCATCAGATACAAGCATTATGTCCGGTAAATCAAGTAACTGCGTAACATGTGTAGATGAAGCGTTAATTGGGACCGGAAAGGATTGAATTCGATACATGTCGAATGGTCGTCGTCGCGATGAGATTGGAATTTGCAGAGAAATATAGAGGTCGCGGTGTTTAAACGTTGCTATGAATGATCCAAATTGATAATAATAACGTGGATCTGTCGGTGTTACTGAATAGCCTGAATAATCGGTAGATATCATAGTTTCAATTTGATTTATGGAGTCCGCTAAAACGTGAGGTGGAATCAGTATCGGTGGCAACTTTCCTTCTGATAATTCCGCTGTTGCTATTTGTAATTTCTCTAACTCATGCCTAATTTGCTGGGATTCTAACATTTGCGAGGCAAATAGTTCTTCTGCTTTCTGATATTGTAGGCGTATGTTTTCTTCATTTTCAATCATTGTACGTTCTAGTAACTGAAGCGTTTTCGAGTTTTGACCAAAAGCTGATAATATATTTGTAAAGTGATTGTCGACTTGTGAAATATAGGAGGAAAAATCACCTCCATGGTGGGCAAGAGCACTGAGCATTTTATTATTCTGTCTTGTCAGCATATTTATGTGACTTGCTAATGTGGCGACGTCTCCTGTTGTAGCTAAACTGAATAGGCTTTTAGATATTTCACCAACGAAGGGCAAAATTACTCTTTTTGACAAATTTGAAGACTGAAATATACCTTCTGGTATTAACTCATTAATTAATGAGATTGTTTCGTTAAGCTGTGCATTCATTGTAAGACGTATTGCGTTTAGTTGTTGAAGTAGTGAATTTCTGTAGCTACATTTGACACCTTTAAGACAATACTCTATAGGATTGAAAGAAATATTCTCTGGAAGTTGTATTTGAAACGTGTGTATCCATTTATCGGCCGAACAAAATACTGGTGAGAGAGACTGGAAAATAACTCCATAGTTTAATCTTTGTACATCTACAGCAGACCCTGGATTCAGAGTCAGGAGAAGCAGTCCTATGACCAAAATCCACATTCCACTCATACCTTAAAGAAAAGAAAAGAATTTGAGAGTTTTGCCGGCGAAAGAAGAAGAGAGATAGAAGGCACGAGGAAGTGATTAAATGGCGGAAAGGACTAGCATTAATTCTATCTGGTGCGAAGGAATTTTCCTTCTAAATTTTGTATTGAATTCAATGACGAAATATTCAACTTCGTCGTTTGCGACGTGCGTTTGATTGTGCGTGTTTGCTGTGAAATGCTTGCTTTAATGCTTGAGAAACATTCTCAGTTGGTTGCCATGATGGTGTGGATCCATCGGACCACTTAACGAAATAATGCTTTCTCCCAGAAATTCATTTTGATTTCAATAGTTTATCAACTAAGTACTATTGGTTACCATTGTTGGTTGGTGTGTGCTCATTGCTTGCTTGATCATGTGATGTCTGAGTCGACTGTAGGGATGTACTGGCTGTGTCCGGTGTCGGAGGTCTGTAATCCCTAGGATCTTTATAGTGCTTAAGCCTATTTGCGTATACAAGTAATTTCATTTCTTTATTGTCTGAACAACGGCGTAATCTGTAGGTGCTATTCGGGCCTACTTGGGTGATGTAATATGGACCTTCCCAACGAGGGTAAAGTTTTTTGATAACCCTACAGGTATATGTGAGATTTGTAAATGTACATAATCTCCAACGCGAAAGGACGGTTCCTTTGCATTCTGATCAAACCTCTGTTTGCTTGTGTTTTGTGCTTCACGTGTATTTGCTTTAGCTAGTTCTTGAACTATTTTCAATCTTTGAATCAACTGATCTATGTACTGTTGTGTTTGCGTTTGTACAGTATCTTTAGGCGTAAGAGACACATCAAAGGGCAAAGTCATTTCTTTCCCAAAGACTATGTAATAAGGTGAGTATCCAGTAGAATTAACTGCTGGACTCATTCGGAATGCCATCATTACGCTGGGTAATATGGATGGCCAACCATCTTGGTGTTTAATACAGTAAGCTCGAAGTGCTTGACTGATGGTACTATTTTGCTGTTAACATACAGCATTAGTTTGAGGGTAGTATGAACTAGTATGATGTCGTGTTACTTGAAATAATTCACAAAGTGCGAGTACAATTTGAGACATAAAGTTTCGTCCACGATCACTGACAAGTGTTCGCGGTGCACCATAACGTAACATATGGAATAGCTGTTGCGCGACGAGTGTTTTCTGGTAATATTCCTTGTTCTAAGTAAACATACATGTCCTTAAAATCAGGACATTCGCGCTGATGTTGGGCGAGATCCGGTAATTCTGCAGAAATACTGCTAGGTATGTTATCATTAGTGTGTACTGAAAATAGGTTAGGAGTTTCTTCCTTATCGTAAAAGAATGTAGTTTCTGTCATTTCTTCTTGAATGGAGTGTACTGGTGGTTCTAACTGAGGGGCCTGAGTGTCAGTGTGTGCTGGAGATTCCTCTATTTTGCTGTCAGTGTTATCTGTTTGGTCGTAGTTTCGACGTGAGAGTGCATCAGCATTTGTGTTTTTATGGCCTGGAGTGTATGCGATATCAAAATCGTATTCTTGTAAGCGAAGTGACCAACGAATTAGTCTGTTTGAAGTGTGTTTAATTGTCCTTAGCCATTCTAGTGCCTTGTGACCTGTAATGACAGTGAATTTCTGATGTGATAGGTAAACATGATATGTTCTGATACCTTCTAAAACTGCTAGACATTCCTGTTCAGTAACGGACCATTGTTTTTCAGCGTTTGCTAATGCTCGTCCACCATAAGCAATAACATGTTCTTTGTCCTCTGTCCCTATCTGAGACAAGATATACCCTAGAGCTGTACCACTGGCATCACGTGTGAGTCTAAATGGTTTATTAAAATCTGGATAAGCCAAAATAGGAGGTGTGGTCAAGGCTGTCTTAAGAGTTTCAAATGCTTTTTGACACTTGTCTGTCCAAAGAAATGAACCGTCTTTTGTCAATAATTTATTTAAAGGTGCTGCTATTGTAGAATAACCCAGGACAAATTTTCTGTAATAATTGCACAACCCTAGAAAACTCCTAACATCTTTCTGTGTTTTTGGAACAGGGAACTGTGTAACTGTATCTATTTTGGACTCATCTACTTTGATACCTTTTGTTGAGAATTTATGACCAAGATAAATAACTTCAGATGCTGCGAATACACATTTTGATGGTTTGAGTGTCAAGATTGCTTGACGTAGTCGATCAAAAATAAGTTCAAGATGTGCTAGGTGTTCTTCAAATGAATTGGAAAAAATAATAATGTCATCTATGTATGCAAGACATGTTGACCATGGTATACCTCTAAGTACATGACCTAAAAGAATACAATATGTGGCGGGCGCTTTTCTGAGTCCATACGGCATTACATTCCATTGGTAAAGACCACGTGATGTTATGAAAGAGCTCTTATGTTTTGTCGCTGGGTCCATTTTAATTTGCCAAAATGCTGAGTTTCAATCTAATGTACTGAAAAGACATGGTTGAGTTTGTCCAACTGCATCAATGACATCTCCTAACCTTGGAAGAGGGAATGTCATAGGTTGTGTCACCTGATTAAGTTTCCTATAGTCAATAGCAAAGCGATAGTCACCATTTTTCTTTTTGACTAAAACAACTGGAGATGCATAACTTGAGGAACTGGGTTCGATTAGTTGGTGTTCTAATAATTCATCTACCTGTCTATCAATTTCTTTATTGATGTGCGGAGACGCACGATAAGGTTGACAACGAATTGGCATGTAATCGCCGGTCTCTATTCGATGGGTAAATACCGTAGTAATTCCTAATTCATCTAAGTTCAAGGCAAAGACATCCCTATGTTTATTCAGAAATGAGTGAAGTACCTGTTTTTGATTGTCTGTCAAATCTGAAGAGTGTAAATCAAAATTAATTGGTTCTTGTGGATTGCTAGTTTGTGTGTTCATGATGTCGGATGTGTCAGGAGTAGTATTTTTGTCAAGGGGGTCCTCATCAATGGTAAATATAGTTTGTGGGTGTAGTACGTCTACACAAGATAATACGGTATTTGCACGTATATGTACAGGTTTTGGAGTAGGGTTCATTATGGGCACAAAGTTCTTTTTTTCCACCGTTACAATTGTTCTAGCTGGTAAGACTGTAGAGTTTGACATGTTACGAGATGGTTCTAGTAAAACACGTGTTCCTTTTCTTATTTTACTGATACGTACAGAAATAGAGGATATTGAGTTCGTTGAGAATATCGTACTTTCCTTGGCACGCGCCAATCCCGACTCAGTACGGATCAGATTGACAATTACCGTATCGTCTAGCAAAGAAAGCGTTTCTGTATTTAGATTCACTACTGCTTTGTATTTAGTAAAAAAATCTATACCCAAAATGTCTGAATGGTGTAAAGCAGGTACAACATAGAATGTATGAGAGAAGCGTATTCATCCTATTTTCAAATTAAGTTGAATAATGCCTGAAACGAAATGTCTCTCACCTCCTGCTGCAATAATATTAGAAATATCTGATGGTTGAATTTGACGTGGATTGAATCCTGCGCGAGAAAGAAAATTTAGATTGATGGCCGAAATTGACGCGCCTGTGTCAGCTAATGCATTCGTGATTTTGTTTTTAACAAAAAGAGGAACAAGATTTTTGTGAATAGGTGTGACTAATGTGATTTGTGGTTCTTGGTCATGCTCACGACAGGTTCGTATCCTACCGTGAGGTGAGCGTTCCTATTGTTTACGAGTGGACATGCATGCACGTGAAAAATGGCCTGTCTTGTGACAAAGGTGACCCTGGGCATTTCGAGCTGGACAAATGGACCTAGAAATACAGAACCCAAGACAATATAAACAAGAGTTTTGAGAGCGATTTTGTGGTTGCTGGTGGTAATGCATACCGCGTCGTGATGAGTTATCAGTAGCATGATTTGGAATCGGCTTGTTCTGTTGTGTATAGTATGAACTTCGCGCCTGGAGTTGTTGAGGGCGGAATGTCTGCTTAGTGTAATTGGATCTGACAGGTGATTGCGAGTATGTGTTAATGAACTCACTTTGTTTAGAATTAGCAACTTTAACCTCATCTTTCAGATGCTTGACTTCATCAAATAAGTGTGTTAAGGGCAGATAGATCCGAGTTATCAGTAGTTGCAATGGATTTTTCTGCTAAAACAGCGGCTTGTCGTAAATCAGCCATGCTAGTTGGATTTTTGTTCATAACTACTCGTTTGACTGAGGATTTAAATCCATTCAATGCCACTGCTACTAAAACTTGATCTGGAATGGTTTTGTTAGTTGCGATTCGCAAAAGGAGAGTTAGATTGTCTAAAACTAATTCAGAAGACCCTTGCTGAGTTTGCAAAATTGAGGGATCTAGAATAACATCGTCATTGTGAAATCTAGATTTAAAAGCTGAAACTAGAGTTTGCCAATCGTTTTTATCACTATCTGGCAAGGTATCGTACCAAATTTTGGCATGTCCCTGAAGATGAAAAGGAAAAGCATTAAAAATCTTACCATCTGACAAGTCATAAAACTTAGCCCATTGTACAAAATGTTCTAACCATTTAACAGGATTCTGAGATTGATCACCATTAAAAACATCTAATTTAATAGCTGAGGACATAACTGTTTGTGTGAATCTGTTGTTTCCGGAATGAATATCACTCCGAGAAAAATGTTCGTCTTTACACACAGATAATGTTTTGAGTTAAGGAACAATGTTTTGGTGAAATACTTCCTCTGCTGAATGCCATTTGCCTAAAGGTAATGGTTGGACATTATCAGTAAAAGGTTTTTATATGTTGTATCATCAAAAATAATATGTGTATCGCTTCCATTTTCTTCAATCACGAAGCTGTGGTAACCGGAGATTTCAGATTTTTTTGTTGGATGGGTGACTATAGTTTTTTCGCCTGACGTGTGCAAATTGGATTCAGTTTTATTATGATCATAAACATTGGAATTGCTGATGTTTGTGACCATGAATTCAAGGCCCATGTTCTCTTTTATTAGGAATGTCCCATATTTTTTCCGATCGGTAATTGACATGCTTATATCATTTAGCTTGAAGTGTTCAGTATTTTGAACCCGATATTATTTGGTAACATACCGGAATACTGAGACAAAATTGTTTGCTGTCAATGTTGGCCGTTGTCCCGGCCCCATTATACTCCATACTAAAGTAAGGGGTTCTTTGTTAGCATCGCGCGAAAAGAGCTTTGTCAGTACCTCAGGCGCCTTGTCAAAGCAGCCTATTCATTTCTAAATATAGTATCTGTATTGGTAAACCAATTACTGTTGACAGTGCCATAATTGTCCATGTTGAGAAATATTCTCCGTCAGTGCAGCACGACCTGAGTGACTCTTGAGACGAAAGTGAGCAGTCCATAAGTTGGTCGAAATCAGGTGTCGACGTGTATGCATCGAAATTGAGTAACATTTCTATGGACGTTCTTAGATGAAGTTCCGTCGATGAATTTCCACCACAAGTAAGAGCGATCGACGCAGCATTGAAGAGACAATTGCCATTAACTGTGGTCAATAATGGGATACCAATCGAGTCTAATTTGTATTTTTTAATGATTCTTGTGAATTTCTATCGATTACGATAAACGAATACTGGATTAACGCTTTGTCGTCGAAAATTAGTGGATTTATCCTGACAGACTCACGTTTTGCAGCATACTGAAGATTTTTTAAGCCGTGAAGCATGTACATAAAAGAAAAACAGACAAGACATATCAGCACAATCGTGAAAATACTGGATTGGTCAATTAATTTTGTACTTGATTTATCTATAGACTATAATCACCATATGCAAATGCTATCTACCCAAATTTGTTTTACATGTTAAAATATTATATTTTCCTTATTTCCCAGGAGCGTCGATCATGTCTTGTAAGCTTTTAAGGAAACGAAACGCCATTTGTAAGCATCATAATGGTGTTACTGTTTAATGACTATACCGTCTTAAAATAAGTATCAAGAAACCATAACAGGTTTTATAAAATTATAAATGCAATTTATCGTCTCTAAAATGCAGATATAAAATATAAAAACTTGAAGAATGATAAATTAATTCCTATACTCACAAATGTTCTATATATTCCAACAGTTTCATATGTGTCTTTTTATAAAATTTGTTTTCTAAATATAATGTGAAGAAAGCACGATTTCCTAGCAATCAGTAACTTTGCATTTTTTTTTGATAGTGTTGATACTGGCCTAATTTATGAAAAAGTTAACTTGATAGTTTCTTTATCGAAACATTGAAGCGTTATGTTTGGTAAGCAAATTGAAAACAGATAGCTATTTTGCTGATTTCAGCTAGAAACCTGCTATTTGATGTAAATTTAAACGATGAAATTCTACCTTTTGTATTCTTTTACTCTGCATGCGAAAACATTAATTACTTTGAACATAAACCAGGTAAAGTGTGTTTCATTTATTTTCTTTCTTCTTTTAATCAGACTCTATTTTAGGACAATTATCCCATAATTTTCGCCGAATAAGCGTGTTCACAGTCACCTATGATATGAATCTTTCTTTCTTAAGCTGCACAATTTGGGAGGGGAGACAGAATTAGTTGCGTTTGTAAAATAATTCCACTTTTGATACGAACAGTGACGGTTCTAATGCAAACAATAACCATTATAACTGGATTTAGATTATAACTGTGAGTTAAGACATATGCATTACGTAAGACATCTTTTGAGAAAGAAACAATGACCATTTCCGTCAATATGGCCTTTCACCTTCTAATAACCATTTTAAATAATTCGTTCAGAATCGAAGCATGTCTAAGTTTATTCAGTTATTTGAAACATTAAATATATAGGTTTCAACTACAGAAGTAAATATATGTTAAATGTAGAGCCTAGTTAATATATATCCCCTCTCTCTCTCTCTCTCTCTCTCTCTCTCTCTCTCTCTCTCTCTCTCTCTCTCGTAAAAGATCTTTGAATTTCTAGTTGTTGCTAAACATTTGTAATTGTTTCAGCCATTTTCCAACTCACTTCGTGAAGGAAAATTGAGGCAAAATTATCTCAGCTGTCTGAATATGGACAATTTACCCCCACAGGGATTTGTTATGTAGAACAATATCATCATAAGAATAATGGTGTTCAACTCCATGACAAGAACAACAAAAAGTAAATTTAATGGTATTGCTCGTTTGATAGAGCGTTTGGTGGGAGTAGAAGAAGGATGGTATATCTGTAATATGAAATTCACCCTATATATAAGCGTGGTTTAAATGTTAATTTACTGAAGTAAATAAACTCACAACTGTTCACAGAAGTATGTGGACATAAACTGGTCTCCCAAATGACAGAACTTTATGCAACCACAACATATTTATGTAGTAAATGTGTGATGCAAATCTTACCAAAATATGGAATAATTTTACATCTTCTGTACAACCTGCTTTTCCAGATCAACTACTGCAAATATCCAGTCACAAATACATTGCGGTAAATATGAGTATTTCTGCATCCATTAATCGTATTTCAAGTGAAAAACGCAACATAGTAATGTTTAGCTGTGATAGTGACATGTTAGGGTAAATATATGCATCACATGGGGCATTCAACACCAGTTATTTCAGTCATGGGTGTCATTTTAAATTTTTTTATTCTACATACCTTTAAGTGGCAAGTATTCACTTCATTTGGATTCGTATACATCTACATTCCTTTGGAAGGTCATTATTTAGAGGTGCATACGGCAAAATCAATGTTAAAGTACTTATACATTTTTGCATGAAATGAAGCTAAAGGTGTGGTCCAGTCCAATCCGGATGTCGCATGCTGTGATGCCACAGTGAAAGTTACACATATTGATAACAAATTCATACTACCCTCGATTGTGATGATTCCACTTGATGCGCTCATATTTTAATCCAAGTTTAGAACATGACCACCATTGACCGTACCGATTGATATTTGTTGTTGGGAAGTTTCTTGATGGCAGTTAAAGTGCAGGTAAATAAAAAAAATCAGGATTATTAGACTTTGGTTAAAGAAAAGTAGTGTTAGATTTTAAGAAAACAATTTATATTTAATTTAAAACGAGTAAATGCATATGCATATGCATGACCCACGTGACTTGTACTATATATATGCCTGGTTTCGAGCATAAGATAGCCGTCACTACCGCTTTACACTATTGGCCTGAAATTACTGTACGTTTCCACCTGGCGCTCATAATGTTGTTGGTTAGTTTAATTAGAATATTTTTATGGTAAAATAACCACTCCAGTGGTCTAGTGGTTTGAGCTTCCGTATCGGAAACGGAAGGTTGTGGGTTCGATCTCTGACCGAGTCATATTCAAACTGTTAAAGCTGTGTTAAAAAATCCTAATCAAACAAACAAACAAATTAGTGGTAAAAGCGATTGGTGAGGCATAGGTAATACAAACTGTGGTTGCTTTTTTTAATTTAAATTATTTAGACCACATTAGTGTCGAGTGATCTAGCTACTATTTTGTTCAACCTGTTACACCTTCATCTTGTTGTAACTTCGCAATTCATTACAAAACTTATTTTGTGGAGAGAGAAGTGATGTTGGTAACTGATATTAAAATAATTTCAACTAGAGAACATTGCCCCCAAGTGCATCAGTCTGTAGAATCGCCACTGTAACCTTTAACCTCTGCTTGATCAATGTAACATAAATAGAACAGTTGGCTTCAATATGAACAGTTATACTTATATTTGAAATTTGTTTGAAATATGAGCAGTGCAAAGATTAACAATGATGAAATATAATTATAACAACCACTTTTTGTGTGTGCTCGTCTTTTTCTTAAGAATTTAAATTGAATTTTTTTTCTTCATTCCTTTACTGGTTAAAAAATAATAGAATAAGACTTAAATAAATCCTGTTGAGTACAGAAAATACACAAATACTATGTATCATTAATGATTTGAATTTGTGAAATTGACAAAATACATGCATTTCAGTACTATTTATGAGATTAATGATATTTAGATTCAAAGTAGCATAGAGAAGATAAATATATACGTTAACCAGAACCCTTGTCAGGATGAATGTGAAGTATATTTCTTATTTTATCGAATAGGTAGTTGTCCTAAGGTATTGGGCAAGTAATGTTGTTGTTGTCGTTGTTGTAGGGTTTAACGCCATTTTACAGAACATGATATGTTTTACATGGCGGCCAGCATTAATAGTGGAGGAAGAACCTGGGAAAAAAAACCGGAAAGAACCACCGACTCGCGAGAAGCTACTGGCAAGCTTTCTCATATACACACATCGTTCAAATCTGAGACTCGAACCCACGCAGACAGAGGTGAGATGTCACTGATCCGTAACGGACAGCGCTTTATACCACTCGGCCACTCGGGGCCCTGAGTAAGTAATGACTGTTTTGACTGGGTAGATGAAAATTAGCTGTTGCTACTTCACAACCCTTGTACAACTTGTATTTGAAATTGGAGACATAATCAAGAAGAGTTGTCTTCGTTCGGAAGAAGCTTCTTTTTAAAAAAAATTAAGTTGTACTCGGACTGTATGTCCAAACCTATTTCAAAAGGACTAAAACCTAATGAACTTTTTAACTGATTTGACCCCTGATCAGGCTGGGCAGCTTTGATAAGGAAAACAAGTGTAAAAAAAAGTATGGACATTTTATTCTGAAAAAAAATATTATCTTCTTTTTTTTATCTTATCAAAGCTTTAGTTTCAAGATTGGTACTCTTTGGGACCACCACTGGAATTCATTTAGAAAACTCAGTATTTTGGACTTCTGATAGAATGCTTTGATTATTGGTAGTTCAAATCACAATAATTTAAATTCCTCTTAAATATTCATTTTGTAACTTACAATACTGTATTAACTTACTTGTAGTTCAATCCATAATACTTTTAGGTTTCTCTTAAATATTCATTTTGTAACTTACAATATTGTATTAACTTATTTGTAGTTCAATCCACAATACTTTTTAGGTTTCTCTTAAATATTCATTTTTTTAACTTACAATATTGTATTAACTTATTTGTAGTTTAATCCACAATACTTTTTAGGTTTCTCTTAAATATTAATTTTGTAACTTACAATACTGTATTAACTTATTTGTAGTTCAATCCACAATACTTTTAGGTTTCTTCTAATATTAATTTTTTAACTTACAATATTGTATTAACTTACCTGTAGTTCAATCCACAATACTTTTTAGGTTTCTCTTAAATATTCATTTTTTAACTTACAATATTGTATTAACTTATTTGTAGTTCAATCCACAATACTTTTTAGGTTTCTCTTAAATATTAATTTTTTAACTTACAATATTGTATTAACTTACTTGTAGTTCAATCCACAATACTTTTTAGGTTTCTCTTAAATATTCATTTTTTAACTTACAATATTGTATTAACTTATTTGTAGTTCAATCCACAATACTTTTTAGGTTTCTCTTAAATATTAATTTTTTAACTTACAATATTGTATAAACTTACTTGTAGTTCAATCCACAATACTTTTTAGGTTTCTCTTAAATATTCATTTTTTAACTTACAATATTGTATTAACTTATTTATAGTTCAATCCACAATACTTTTTAGGTTTCTCTTAAATATTAATTTTGTAAATTACAATATTGTATTAACTTACTTGTAGTTCAATCCACAATACCTTTTAGGTTCCTCTTAAATATTCATTTTTTAACTTACAATATTGTATTAACTTATTTGTAGTTCAATCCACAATACTTTTTAGGTTTCTCTTAAATATTAATTTTTTAACTTACAATATTGTATTAACTTATTTGTAGTTCAATACACAATAATATAAAATCCTCTTAAATATTCATTTTGTAACTTACAATACTGTCTTAACTTATTACTTTGGATTTGACCAAATTATTGTTGGATTTGGTTTTATTTATTACCATAGAATCGTAGCAGTTTTATAAATAAAATAAAATAATTTTAGCTGCAAAAAATTAAAACCATTGAAAATTGTTATAGATGTTACATCTATGATGATGCAGATTAGAGTTATCATTTCAAACAGATAAAATTATTCTAGTGTATGCATAGTATTCATTCAGGTTACAAGTATGCATTTGATACAGTGTTTGCTTTCGAAAATGACTTCACAAGTTTTCCATAGTTTTGGGAAGGGCTTATTAGAATCATTTATTTCATAGCTGTATTCTGAACTATCAGAGACTAATATTTAGTGGTGATCAGATATTATGAACATGGCAAGTTTTGTTGCAGAGACAGTAGTGTGTGCGTCATTATTACTGTATGATTGATTTTAAAGATGTACAATACTACCTCTTGGTACTAATCTCATCCTCCCTGTTGCGAAGAATCCACCAGAGGTCTTTTGGCACAAATAGGCCGGGATTGATAATGGAATTGAACTCTTTGAAGTGTTCATTAAGTGGGCAGGAGTGATGTTGGCAGTCAGGTCTTCTGGAGTAATCAGTAGACCTTTTCTGCCTAGGTACGTCGGAGATATTGCCTCGCTATGTGTACTAAAGGCATGGGCAGAACCAAATAGCTGATGGGGTCAAGACCAACTGGTAATCGTTGATGATGCAATTTTATTGGCATGCCCAGTTTGGTCTTCAGTTTGTCACCACCTTTCTACAATATTATTCAACCTCGAGATGTGGCCAGATTATCCCCCTATTTGCTTTGGTGCTGTTAATATGCTATGAATACCATTTGCAGGCTTATTCTAGATCTGATAGTAATCTGGTATCATCGATTAAACCTCACATGACTTGTTAGTACAATGTTATATATTACATTTATTTTTCTTTGCACATTATTATTTTCACAGACTGTGTTGAAAAGTGTATTACAGCCACATATTATTAACGTTTCCATAATATTTTTAAAACTTTGGACCTTTAAGGCAATGATGCTCCCATTGATGGGTGCCTGTTTCTATTTTTGTTTTTCCAGACCCTTTCATACAGTTTGATGTTAGCATTTCCTTGGAGTCATTAGAGCATGGATAATGTTTTAAATGTCTGTTGCTACTCAAGGATTTAATTAATGAGGGAGTCTGATTGTTGGGGTTTTGTAGAGATACATGGGTTAGTGGAAAGGGTGCGAGAATAATTTGATCTAAGTGTTGCAAATGTATTTGATTGTGCAACACGTTGGTAAGTGTTGGTTGATGGAAGGGTAGTTTAGAGTAGCTGTATACTTTTATTTTGATTTACTTCTGATGTTCAGTATTGTCTGTTCTCATTAAAGATCTACTTCAAGTCTTCTTATGTACAGATACTAGACGATTATCTTCTTTACAAGTTTATAAAACAGTGAAAGAAAGAATGGATGATGAATCACTAAATTGGTTCAAATTTGCAAACTGTTTAGATAATGTAGGAAATAAAGTGGTTCAAAGGCTCCTAAATTTGTTTATAAAGACATGCAGACCTTTGGCTGAAAAAAGTAAATCAACACTGTTGTTCGGATAATCTGAAAGTATTGTGGAATTCACTTCATCAGCAGTGTTTGACGCTTGATACAGCAAGTCAGCAAATTTATTATGTTCATGAACCTATACATCACATATGTTCTTGAACAGTTCATGAACGTTCATGAACCAATACATCACAACTGTTCTTGAACAGTTCACGAATTTCATGAACTAATACATCACAACTGTTCTTGAACAGTTCATGAATATTCATGAACTGTTAATAAAAGTCAAATTGGTTCATCATCATTCATGAACATATTCATGAACTATGATGAACAAATCTTCACTTGAATGATTCATGTCTTCATGAACAATTCCTATTTACAAACAGTTGATTATCTGACAAACTCACAAACAACTATTTCATCCTGAATCATCACCTTAAATGTGGGGTTTATAAAACAGTAAAAATAAAATGCAATATATTATCTAAGAAAACAGTATAAAATTTCAAATAAATTTTTAATATTAACAAAGAACATGTAAATTGGCAAGCTATATTCTTTTTAAATATTTGGATCTTTAACATTTGTGCAGCATTCACTATTTAATGTCTCTTCTACCTTTCCCATAGAACCATCCAGTTTTCAAATTTTCCTCCATAGCCCACAAACTTCATCATCTAATAATTTTACTTTTCTGCTGTCTGATCTGAAAGATAAAGTTAGTTAATTACAGATAACCTATGAGTAACTTTTGTCTTGAGCTTTTACTTGCACATTTTTTTTGTACAGCACTTTATTTACTGGAATAATTATGATCCAACTCAAAACTATTTCATCCCTGACACTAAGTCTTAACACAACATTTGAGCATTTATATTGGAAAATTTTGTCACTTAGTTTTAATATTTTAACTGAAGTTAGAATCATGTTTTAATCAATAGAATATGACAGACTGTTTTGACAACATCGTTACACTAAATATCCTTATATTATTTCATCCTTTCAAAGCTTTTCGCCATTTTCTATTGATTAAACGTCAGACTTGTGTCACAGGTTCTTATTATGCATCCACTCCAACTTCAAGTGCAGCTTATATTAGACCAGCTAGTTGGTCTCTAAGCCTTTTTTATATTTTGATTTGACGGCTTTTGAAGCCATCAAGTGAAAATAAAAAAGGCTTAGAGACCACTAGCAGGTCTAAACTTATATCTTAGTCGACGGCGTGCTTTATTGTTAGTGGGGAAAAGTCGGCTCAGCAGCAGAAATCTCACGCGTATATTAACCAATCACATCACTTCATCTTTCACAATCATCTAATCAGGAGAATCGTTGTTTACATAGTTCAGTTTCTATGGCACATTGGCAACCAGCGACCAAGTCAATATAAAAAATTATGCAGTTTATGACAGTAATGGCCAAAAACATTAGAACAAAGTCATTAAAAGCTTTTATAGCAAATACATTTTGTTCATGCTGGCCAGAAAATATTTTCCCATATTAATACAGAACTATTCAGGTTAAGAACACAATTATGAACATTTTATCATATTTAAAAATGAAAACATATATACATTTATTTATATTCAATAATATTGTGAGAAGTTTGTATCATGAATTTTCTTATGAATATAATTATATAGACATTTCAATATACATTTTTTAATAATTTCTTACTGGTGCATCAAAGTACTTTGTTGATCAACCAAAGTTTTCAGGACTTAAAAGATTTTAAAATAGTTCATAAAATTTTAACAGTGTGTTCATGAACTTCAAGTATTTGATTCATAAAAGTTCTTGAAGTGTTCATGAACTTAGTTCATGAATATTTGTTCATGAACTAAAATGATGAACTGATCATCAACACTTCAAGAACATTCATGAACAGTTCATGATTGTTCATGAAGTTATGAATTTATTTTTGTACGGGATTACTAAATAATTACTTTAAAACCAGACATACTAAATAATTACTTTTAAGCCAGATATTTTAAATATTTACTTTTAAGCCAGACATACTAAATATTTACTGTTAAACCAGGAATACTAAAAACTTATAAGCCAGACATACTACATATTTGACTTATAAGCCAGACATACTAAATAATTATTTTTAAGACAGACATACTAAATATTTTATTTATAAGCCAGGCATACTAAATATTTACTTGTAAGCCAGACATAATAAATATTTACTTACATGTATAAGCCAGACATACTAAACTATGTTACTAATAAACCAGGAATACTAAAAACTTATAAGCCAGACATACTCAATATTTTACTTTAAAGTCAGGCATACTAAATATTTACTTATAAGCTAGACATAATAAATATATACTTTTAAGCCAGACATACTAAATAATTACTTATAAGTCAGATATACTAAATATTTATTTTTAAGCCAGACATACAAAATATTTTACTTATAAGCCAGACATACTAAATATTTTACTTATAAGCCAGACATACTAAATATTTATTTTTAAACCAGACATACAAAATATTTAACTTATAAGCCAGACATACTAAATATTTTACTTATAAGCCAGACATACTAAATATTTACTTATAAGCTAGACATGCTAAATATTTTACTGATAAGCCAGATATGTTAAATATTTACTTTTAAGCCAGACATACTAAATATTTTACTTATAAGCCAGAGATACAAAATATTTGACTTATAAGCCAGACATAATAAATATTTTACTTATAAGCCAGAGATACAAAATATTTGACTTATAAGCCAGACATAATAAATATTTTACTTATAAGCAAGAAATGTTGATAAGAATATGTTTGAGATGGCTTCTGTATTAGCCATTTTGGATGTCTATATTCATTTTTGACTAACTTGACCTAGGTATAAAATGTGTACAAGTTTGGTGATACTCTTCCAAGTAGTTTAGAAAGAGTAACGATAACAAACTTGCCCTAAAGGTGAATGGTCAGCGAGAATGCATCCCATAAATTGTTCTGGTCTATGACTGGTTGAACTAAAATTTATTTCAATTTTAAGTCATATGTGCTAAACATGTGATAAGCAAGACTAATAACAGTATGAGACATAGACCAACATACACTTAGAAAATATACAAATTATATGACACACTAAAATATTTCACTTTGAAGCCAGTGTTATGTCTAAGGGATTTAAACTTAAATAATGGAACAAGACATTCAGCTTTCAAAACATATAAATTTATTTTAATGAAAAATCAAATCAAAGTGAAAGATTTAAAATTAACTTAGTGTATGAATTCCTTGAATGTTTTTCTATAATTTTATAGTGTTCTATCTAGTTCTCACTAATCCCAAAACTTTCTAGAGGAAATTCAAGTAAAGCTTGTATAGTGCTTGTGTGTTACTGTTATAACACTATAGAATTCAATAGAATTATTAAATCCAAAGTTTCTGCTTCAATATAATCTCATGAGTGTAGTCTATGATCAAAACCCTGGAAAGTTTCACTTAATCCAATATAAATTATATATTTAAATTCTTGAATAAGAATCACATAATTCAAAAAAGTGCTTTCGTTTTCAATGCTTATTGACATAACCTGCAATCAGTACTCATGTGTCATCTTGACCTTCGTTCAGTTGTTTATTTCACTTGTGAATAAAACTTTACTTCATAGTACAAAAGTAATGTACAATAGAATTAACCACTGAATTAAGAAGTACAAAAAATTCAACTTTATAGTCTGAATAAAATAATAATTTTGAAAAATGAAACAGTTTGGTAATACCATACATACTACAAATATTCACTTATAAGCCAGATGTGCTAAAAATATTTTACTAACAAGCCATATATACTACATATATTTTACTTACATATCATATACACTAAATATATTTACTTACAAGTCAGATATGCTAAAAATATTTTATTTATAAACCGGACATATTTTTTATTTATACAACGTTATGTCAGATATACCAAATATTTTACTTCTAAGCTACATATGCATAGAAGACAGATATATTAAATATATTTACTATAGGTTAAATATATTAAAATATTCAGTTTGTAAGTTGGATATAAGACAAATCTCAGCAAAATCTCATTGGCACATGAATGAATTTAATATTTATTATTAAGAGGGTTTTAGTACACTAATTGATATCATCGTTTTTTGCCCCAAAAATTTAGACATAAAATATTAGCTAGAATATTGACCTATAAGTTAGTATATAAAGTTATTGACCTAGAGAACCAGCATGTATAACTATTTTTGAATAGTTTGATATTTCCCTTTTTAGTCTAACTGAAATGTCATGCAAAACAGAATTTGTGTTAGTGCTGCTTTCACTGTGGATCTGGAATATTTTAATCATTTTGTTATTTACTTGATGTTATTAGTGTAACAGTTATTGTCTATAATTTGCATACATTCAGGTTTTATAGTGTAGACGTTTTGAGAAGATATTCATAATGTGTTTTTTTTTCTTATAGATAAATTGGTTGTTTTTATGACCAAAACCAACCTACTAATCCAGCAGTATTACCAGAGGTTTATGCATCACTTACATAGACATAAGGTTAGTGCATTTTCAACTTCCCTTTTTAATAATTTGAATTTCAAAATGCCAAAAAAGTTTTTAAGAAAATAAACTTTAGTAGAATAATTTCATACCACTTTCAATGTACAGATCAGTTTATTTTGACTCAGAATATTGTGAGGAGTCCTGTTTTTATGAAGAGTCCTATTTTAATAAGGATTCCTGTTTTAATTAAGAGTCTTGTTTTGATAAAGAGTCCTGTTTTAATGAGTCCTGTTTTAATGAGGAGTCCTGTTTTAATGACGATTCCTGTTTTAATGATGAGTCCTGTTTTGATGAAGAGTCCTGTTTTAATAAGGAGTCCTGTTTTAATACTCACTACGAAGTGAAATAGTTTCTTTCCTTGCAAGCAAAGTATAAACATAATTTTCCTCTCATTCATTTGACCCATAAAATGTCATCAAACAATTCTATATTTTTGGATAAATGCTCATGACAAAATTTTTTTTATTAGTTTTCAGATACATAGGACATTACTCTGTACATTATTCAATGTATTCATGTGATATTACACATAGGTAAATTAAACTGAAAGTATGACCTGGATTATTTCTTATATTAGTAAAACATTATGTGATAGATATAGAAGTATCAAGAACATACATTTATTCTACAAAAGTACCATTGATAGCCCTAGTTTTAATTTAAAATTGTTGTAATATTGGTTCTACAATTGTGTAAAATCACTTGGGTGATACTTTTACAATATAATCTTATTTTTTTTCCATTAAGGACTTTCACCCACCCTATTCATCATTATTTGAAATGATCCTAACTTTTACTAAATTATGCCCAATTTAAATCTAACAAAGCTTTATTCTCATAATGAAGAATATTTACAGGCTGTCACCTTGGTCATGTATAGCGTAGTCACCTTCAAAACATGCCCTGTAGCCCTGTAGTCACAAATCTGACTGCAAAAATTGATCTTGCAAACTGTGTCATTGAAATTTGATATTTTATTAAAAATTACTACAAGTAATCAGCAATTCCAGTTCATTTTGTTTTAATTTAACCTTTGTAAAAAGCAATCGTTTAAATTATAAAATATTACAAGATATGTTTAGATATCATAAGATAACTTTCATGGCCTTTGATAAACTGCATCTATCTTAAGATTTACTATGGTATCTTAACATCTGAATCCTAGAATATTCTAATTTTTTGTGCAATTTAAATTTTAAAGATATCCTAGGATACCTAGTTCAGTGAAATTCCATGTTATTAGCAACCAATACTAACAGTGCTTGCCAAAGTAATCCAAGCTTATAATCTTAAAAATTCTTTAAAAGACTTAATTTTTCCCTAATGAAAATTTTATTTTATCTTAAGATATCTTAAGAATTACTATCTAATGTTTGCAAGGGAAGTTATAGAAGATCAGTGACTTTAGTTACTAAGCATAAATTTAAATCGCTATTCAAGATTTTAAACTGTTGGATATGCGTTACTGTTTTCAGGGTTTGTTCTCAATGAAGAGTAGAGAACCAGTCCCCTTGATGGACTCGTGTTGTGCTAATATAATAATTTTGATTTTTCAGACCAAACCGATTACTGCTGAGTTGAAAGAATCCGTTGAACTGAATATGTTTTTACCATACCATGACATGATCTGCCTCACACCACAGATTCTTTCAAACAACTTCGAAATGCAGACTGTGTCCCTGAGTGATTTTAGCCTAATGGTATTGGATGAATGCCACCATACAAAGAATAATGAGGATTACAACAGACTAATGAGAAAGTATTTGATGGCTAAATTTAAAAATAATGTCCCAAACTTGCCAAGGTTATTGTTTCTCACATGGTTGGTTTGTTCATACTCTTTCATTTATCATGGAACAGCTAAATGAAATATGATCCAATGAATTCAGTAATATGTCCACCATTCCTTCCATGGAGATTAAACCTGTATAAAATTGTCCATATGGCTTGAATATGGAATCCATGCATACTTGTAAAGACATTTCCATAAGGACATTTTTTTTATTTAGCTGAACCAATGTTTTGGATTTAAGTGTGTCTTTATGAATACATTATGGAAAAGTAATAGATTTAAGTGTGTCCTTCTAAATACATTTTGGAAAAAAAAAAGATTAAAGTGTGTCGTTATGAATTTATGAATACATTATGGAAAAGTAAAAGATCTAAATGTGTCCTTCTAAATACATTATGGAAATGTAAGATTTAGGTGTGTCCTTAAAGGTCACAGTATGGAAAATTGTGGGTTGCCATGAGTCCCTTGTATATTGTACATATGGAATGTGCAAATTGGTCTATGAAAGAGTTGATTTAAAAATGTACAACTCACCCAACTATTTGGCTCAAACTAAGTTAAAATGGCACATCATGCTCTGACAGCTAAATACAGCTTCTCTCTATACTCCATCTGTATTTCAATCTTTTTCTCTTCCTATGATGTCAAAGTTCTACCTTGACAATTTGCTGATACTTTGATGTCATCACAAGGAGCATAAGCGAATTCACATTAAGTTTGGGCTATAATTTTTTTATGTACATGCAAGTCTCAAGCACATATAAAAAGTCCTAATATTTATGTAATTCCATTACAAATGGGTACATGTCAGTGAGCTTCTATTCCAAGGCATTGGTAGCGACGTCTCCTTGCCAACTTCAATACTAATATCAAGTACATGTAAACGACATGAAGCATACTAACAAACCACATCATTTTGAGTAGCTAAGATATTTTAAGTACGTTAAGAAGGAATTCTGCAGAAGTTCTTAAGTCTGAAAAGGTTAAGTTACCCATTTTTGTGGCAAAACAATTATCATGAAAATTGCAAAAAACACTTTTATTGAATTAAAAGACATTGGTTTCACTATTTCTTTAAAAATTTGCATTTCTATTTCTATCAACATTTTTAAATGACCCTCAAATTCTTGTGTTTTTTGTTTATTTCAGAAATCACCTTCGCTCTTTTTAGTTCTCTCTCTCTCTCTCTCTGATAATATGAACTTTTTTTTTATATGTAAGCTAAGACTTAGAATGTTGATAAGAATATTTTGGCAAATCCTAGAAGTAATGTACTGATCAAAGTCAAATATCAAGAATCTTAAAATAAAGAGAGCAGATGACTCTTTTAGAATTCCCTTTATGAATTGCCAGGGGTTGGGAGACCCAGATACATGTAGCGATCCATGGAATTACCTAAAGAAAAGAAGGAATACTCAATATATCTATTGCAAGATACACATTGTATTAAATGACAGGCGACATATTAGATCATCTTGGGGTTACAAATGTATCATTTATTTTGCATTCATTTTCAATGGGAGTATCTAATTTATGTAGAAACATGAATAATGCTTTTTTTTTTAATCATCTGCAATTGGTTCTCGGTCACACATGATAAGATTTGTTAACCAAAATCATCAACATAATCATTCAAAGGAATATTATGTTTTTCCCAATTCAGAGTAAGATTAATAGGTTAATTATTATTCTAATTGGTAACATGTTGCACAATTGATGTGTGCAAGGCATAAATGCCTTTTCATACTATACAAGTTCTGCATAAAGGGGACATAATCAGTGTCACATAAGATCCCATGGTAAGTGATTGTCAGACACACCCACAAAATATGGCTGCACACAACATTTTAGAACAATAATATAAAACAACAGTACATAATACACTAATAATGTTATCAAATATGATAATCATATTGATTTGACAGTTTAGCCACCTTAACTTAAGAAAAGTTATCCATTAGTGATTTATATATTAGCCATGTAGGCTAGATTCATTTTTGCTTGCCTCTTTATCATGCTTCACTGATTATCTAAATGTTGAATTCTCAAGCTCTGGCCATGCAAGAATCATAAATCAAAATGAATGTATGCATCTCTGGTAGTACCAGACCCTTTCAATAAATACTGTCATAGTAACCTACATTTCATATAAACACTTTAAGTTGTATACTTATAATGATGAGTTACTGAATGTATTTATACATGATAATTCATTTTTACAATGGCTACTGGAAACAAAAAAGCTGTTGCAAATCATTGCTGTTCACATTTAATTTTGATTAGGGGTGGTATAACTGATATATATGCATCCACCAGTAACATTTTAAAGAGTTATTGCATGAGGTCTAAATTATCCAGGATTTTATAATTGTTGGAGTTCATCATACACAAGTCATGATGACCCAATTTAGTAGTCAAATTTACAACACACACACACACACACACACACTGAAAACTTTCCTGGGTAAAGAATTGTCCAGGTGATTTTATTCCTGCAGGACCAGCAAAATCTTTCCTCCTTCATCTGAAGGTTTTTTCCTGAGGAAAGAATTGGCTGGGTGATTCTTTCTCCACCTCCAAAATAACTGGCCAACAAATTCTTTTCCCCTCAAATGTGGGCCTTAAGCAGATTAGGAGAGTCCATTAAAAAATATAAACAAATTGCTGTTGGGAGAAATATTATACTAGTTGATCATGTCACCCCACCACAAGTCCAATTTATTTTATGACCTATTATTTGTTTGGTATTTTCTTAAGTTTAATACCAAAGAGACAATCCATAGTAAGGAAATAATTGGTAGTACAATGTGGTGAAATAATCAGCTGATTCTCTCTCTCTCTCTCCCTTTCAATTGTTAAGGGATCCATTATGTTTTGGTATTTCATTTGTATTTCTTAAGTGTATTATCAAAGAATTGATCGAAAGGGGAAAAGAATGAGATGGCTGACCCTATCCCTTTTCCAATTTTAGGAGACTCATTTATATATACATGTGGCAGTCAGCCTATTTCCAAAGAGTCCATTATTGAAAGGAAATTAATTATTTTAGGGGAGGGGGAAAATAACTAGAGGGAGAATCTAATGTGTTGTAAGGGAGGGGCAAGAAATAATTAGGTGGTTGGGGTGGAAGAACTAGATGTTACACCATCTTTGAAAACTGCCAGTTAAGAAAATGAAAGTGGATTAAGCTACCAAAAAGAAAGCCGTCCGAGAAATGATTTGTACATGGTTATAATTCCTGCACATTGCAAGATCAGCACTTTGACTTAGGGCCCTTCACTATTATATAATTTGTTTTACAATACTCAGTATCTTGTACCAGGTAATACATCATGCAACAAATCATCACTGATAAGCCAATCAGCATAGTTTCAACAGCTCCAGTTCATCACCATTAGTTTCAATGGCCAGAGTAATAGGCCATGTGATACAACTCCAAGATCAAAAGTCAGAACTTCTATATAGGCCTGTACAGAATTTCATTGGACTAAGGCATGACTTTGAGAGGTTAAATATTGCATGCCCACCTAGAGAATGCCAGCTTAGTAGCTCACACTTGAGCCAGGAAGAAATACAGTTTAAGAATGTAATCAGTTTGATTTTCATGAAGATGAATAGAGAATAATGATGAGACAATAGAGGCTGGTGTGACAGAAGAGAGTAAGTACATTTAAAATTTTAATGCTTTTTAAATGAATGATAAATACAGAAAAATATTTAATATTCTGCAAATGAGAATTATTATTCCAGGAATGATACACAATGAAACAATGCAATAATTAAAACAACCAGCCATATTATTTGGCACTGTAGTTGGCCATTTCAGCTCCATAACTACATTTCAAATTGATACAGGGTAATGTATTATGTATGTTTATTCTTCATTTTGTTTATTTTAAATAATAATAATAAAATAATAAAATAAAATAATAAAATAATAAAATAAAAATAATAATATAATAATAATAATATAATAATAATAAAATAATAATAGTAAAATAATAATAATAAAAATAATAATAATAATAATAATAATAATATAATAATAGTAAAATAATAATAATAATAATAATAATAATAATAATAATAATAATAATAATAATAATAATAATAAAAATAATAATAATAATAATAATAATAATAATAATAATAATAATTCTGCTGTAAAGAGAAAGGAACATTCCTAATGCCTTATTAAAAGACACATACAATATCTCATTTTGTAGGATCTGATAGCTGTTTTTAATATTGCAAGGGATCTGCTCTCCTTCAGCACATGGTGTTTGACTAAATGGAAAAGGAAAGATTTACATAAATCTTGATGACATAAATATTGATACCTATGTAAAACTGAGATGTTGTAACGTAGTCGAACCGACCCTTTGAGATTAGGTAGGGTTTTGAAGAAATAAACACGTTTGTTCAAATAAAACTTATATTATAAAGAAAAACATCATGATAGGTATATATATATATAATGAGCACACAATACACATAAATGAATCTACTACCCTACTATATGACGGTATACATACACCACTGTATTATATATGTAGTCATACACTGCTGTACTATATATATCTGTAGTCGTACACCACTGTACTATATCTCTATAGTCATACACTACTGTATTATGTCTATAGTCATACACTACTGTATTATATATCTAGTCATACACTACTGTATTATATATCTAGAAACGTAGCATGAATTTGACTATTGATACGAAATTCGTACCCCACACAACATAGTCATTCAAACCATAAGGATTAATTGACTATGACTATAATGATACTATTTGTGTCACACACACAAAATATAATCAATAAAAACCAAACAATCCTATCCAATTGACTAAACACGCTATTCGTGTTTTACATAAATAGTCAAAAAGCAAACGGAGGGTTCTATTGACTACAAACACGCTATTCGTGTTTTACATAAAAGTAGTCAACAAAACAAAACTGCAAGTGTTAACATTTCACTTCCCTCCGGTGCGACAGTAGTTCATTGTCCGTCTCCATTCCACCGGTCAACATTGGTCTTGAATACACATCTATTCACACGACCGGCGAGCTGAATATAAAAATCGACAATTTTCCAAATAATAAAAAATGAATTTACACAATACATAACACGAACGTGCTATTCCGAAACTGAATATTGAACTGAAACAATAAACCAAAAAGGAATGTATTTAACTCACCCAACTCTATGGCTCTAAAATCCGACAAATGTAACATTTAGAGGTCTGCTCTAATGTCCACTGTGTCTTAAAAAGACCCTGCACTGTACTTATATATTAGTCGGCCGTACTTGTAAAAAAGTAATTCGCGTGAATTATCCGCGCGGCACGTGCAACTCGCTGTATAGGACAATTCACGTTGAGGAGTATGGTGTACCCTCTTCGCCATATCGGATATTGCGTAACGAGCTTAAAAATAATAATTCATGAAATACAGAACGTCGACAAACACATTATATGACAAAATTAATGCTTAAAATATAGCTTAGAGGAGTATAGTGTATCATCCATGCCATATCGGGCGTTTCGTAACAGATGTAAGTATATTTCTTATACACTGTATTACTATATTTTACCAGACAATCTTACCAACAGGTGTTTTTCCCGATTCTAGTTAGGAAGATGGCACAATATTGTGTAAAGATAATGAATTTTGTGGAACAAAATAGGTGTTTATATGGATATGTATTGCCATTAACAATGCAATTTAACTGGAATTGGGATTAAATTTTACCGTGGCAGAAAATATTCAAAATGACTATGTATCCTCAAATGCAATAATGAGAAAATTATATTATGTGATTTGTTGACTACTTACATATGAATCAGTTGTAATCTCTGCTGAAAACATTTTCAAACCATAATGTAATAACGATAACTGCAGGATGAGCATTTATAGCAATATGCAAATGAACTATTCCAAAATGAGATACAATATATGCAACATATACACAATATGAAAATGAAATTAGCTTAATACTAATTTTGAACCAGTGTTGACACACAGGTGTCCATGTCATTCTGTAATAAAGTCATTATTGCAAGTAAATTAAGAAAATACTTGATTACAATTTTATAGATGGCATATATGATAACATACTTAATTTTATTTGGTTTTCACTTCAGATTCCAAGAATTCATGAGTATTTTTCAATGCAGGAGATTAAAATTTTGCCTTTTTCTGTGGAGGGTATGACAGTGGAGGGAGGTAAAATTTAATCTTTTGTGTTTTAAAATACATTTGTTATGTATAGATAAATTGAATGACATACTTTATTTGTATTTCTTGAAACATATTGTTACAATTTTAGTTTATATCATTTCCTGACGTTCTAAATAAAAATATTTATCACTTGATTCAGTAAATAACTTATTTGCTTGAAATAGTCAACATTATATGGGCAGTAGACATTTACTATTGGTGGACATGGCAGAAAAGGTAAACCAAGATTTGGGAGCATGACACCAAACTATATTCAAAAGGATTCAATAAATGTCATTGACATCAAGGCTATTCATTTCAGGTACCAACACCATGTTAAAGAAATTGGATATTTAAGTCTGAAAACTTCTTTTATGAAAATAGTTGTGTCTTTAAAGTAACATTAATCCACAAGGCATAATACTAATGGTTAATTTGTTAGTAAATACATTTTTAGTCCCAGTGGGAAAGAAGAAAATGTTTTGTCAGTTATGATTTTATTTGCGGGTAATCTCTCCAAAAATTATTGGGCTGGTGGAGGACAATGCTGGTGCTGTCTACATGGGACTACAGGATGGTCAAGATAAGATTTACAGCAAAAAGCCATTAGGAAAATGTGAGACTGGAAATTATAAATTTCAGTTTGCTGATGATTTAGAGACAACATTAAACATGAAAGATAACAAGAAAATCTGAAATTTATTTGACCACCAAGTTTGAAATAGAGTTAGTAAACAACTAAATATATGTTACGGAAGAGGAGCATGAACAAATAAAGAAAGCATTTGCACTATACATTCAAAGTTAAGCACAGGTATGAATTACTGAACCACTCTCAAGAGATTCATTGGTTGTTATATTTAATGCTTCAGTCACTTCTCTTCTTTGATGTCAGGTCAGAATTAAAAATAAAATGGATTATCAGGGTACATACTTGATAATATGCTTCTTATTACTCTGTCGGACCTAAGTACCATCATCCAACATGTGCCTCCTATCTCTTTTCATGATATATTCAAATAAAGACATAATATCAATTGCAAGCTTTTCCTTCATTCATTTACATTTTTTGCATAGATTTGTTGGTTGAACAGATTTTACATTTTAGCTGTACTTTATTTTTGTGCTGCAAAGGTTTGTGGTTTTCTAAAGGTCAAAGTGTTACGTGCTTAGGCTCGAATAAGCAGCAACACAGAAAGAGTGAAAACTAACAAGCTTATAAAACTTTAACAATGATTTTATTAAGTACAATTATTTTCATAAAGTAAATAAACTTACAGTTTTAGAGAATCAAATCCCACATTAATCCAATATAGAATTCACAAAAATAATCCACTAATGGAATTTGCAAGAGTCCTGATAAATAAATGTTCTAATAGTTCCAGGTTCAAATCTTGACAATGTAATCCAAAATGGCTGACAATGTCACGTGATGCAGTTCTTGTTTTATAATCATCCAAATGAAATTATGAAACACATGTCCTTTTCCAGATAAATACTATAAATTCTCTTGCTCCAACGAATTGACACAATGTCCAGAACAAGATAATTAAAATTAACACTCAAACATAAACACACAACTAATAACTTTAAAAGCCCAGATTCTACTGAACTGTTCTATCCCAAACGACAATTTATATAACTATTTTTCTTAAGTAAACAAGTGATCGTGTGATTTTATGGAAGTTCATGGAAGGTCACAGAAAAAAGCTACCTTCCCTCAGTCACGTACTAAAAAAATTATCTAGATATTTCCCACCCCCAAGAACTAAAAATAAAAAGATGTCCTTGAAATTAACCAATAGTTTTAGAAGCTTGTTGACAATGTCTAAAGCAGGGTCAGGAAATAGGTCAGCAAGCCAAGGTCAACCTGTGTTTACAGCTAGAGTGTAGGTCAGCCTGAATTTTCCAGAAAAATCTCCCAATTAATGAATATTAAACCCTAAATGACAAATTTGGATTTAACAATTAAAAAATAAATAATTTAAATCCAATAGACGTAACACAAAGCCAATTAACTTGTTTCTTACAAAGATTTATATACAGGAAACAAACTGGTTAAGTGTACTTAATTTTAAAGTTGCAGAAGTTATGTCATGACATCATTTTATGGCAAAACATGACAAAGCAATACCTGAAATAATACAATTTCAGAAAGTTCTAAATTTACATTATAATAAGGATATCTAAAGTCCATGTGGTTGATTAATTGATTGAATGTTAATGGTGCACCAGCACATATAGGCTATTTAATGCTTTACAATGTGTTATATGAATAAAAGTTTTAAAAAGTAGAAGTTTTAATATCGACTAGTGATATAAAAACCAAATAGTTGATAGTTCAATGGTAAGATGGTAACAGTAAAATATAGAGCTTCCTGATCAACGGAGGATGGAAATGGTGTATTTTAATGAAGACAGATGAAAATATGTTGAAAACAAAGGTCGGTATTTACATTACATAAACATACTCTTGTTATTATCATTCAAAATATGGATATTTAAAAACAAAGTGGTATTATCATTTTGATTCTCTATTCATTTCCTCTGGATTACAGCTCAGAACATGTCTATTCACTAGAGTATTCTGATTACACATTTATTAACCGTAGGGCTGGCACACATTAGAATGGAATGGTGGTGGATGGAGGTAAAATAGATAATTTACCGAATAAAGTTATATAAAAATACAAACCTTATATTAATCAATGGGATGGTTTGGTATTCTCCCATTCATTACATCTGAATGTTACACAGCAAGTTCTATGCTCAAGTATATACATTTTAAAATTGCATACAACATATGGAGTCCAATACAAGGATCACATGTGCTCTTTATAGCTGGCCCTATATATTGATAAGTGTAATGTGCCAGTATTTAATAGAAAAGCCTGACACAAGAGAGAGAGAGAGAGAGAGAGAGAGAGAGAGAGAGAGAGAGAGAGAGAGAGAGAGAGAGAGAGGGAGAGAGAGAGAAAAAAAAACGTGACAGGAAGGCAGCAGATAGAGAGAAAGAAAATAAATAAAAGTTGGTCAGTACATATAAGTAGATGGATAGGTAGAAGGATTGATAATATATAAGTTAAACAAAGCACATTGCAAGATTGCAATGAACTGAGCTGTATATGCAATAAATCTAATTAGAGACAGTTGTTGAAATCATGCCGTTGTAAGTTACAAAATGAATATTTAAGAGGAATTTAAATTATTGTGATTTGAACTACCAATAATCAAAGCATATCAGAAGTCCAAAGTACTGAGTTTTCTAAATGAATTCCAGTGGTGTTCCCAATGAATACCAATCTTGAAACTAAAGGTAAGGTAAGGTCAGGTCAGGTCAGGTAAAAGGTCAGGTAAGGTAAGGTAAGGTAAGGTAAGGTAAGGTAAGGTAAGGTAAGGTATTTCATACTAAAAAGTCCATACCTGTTTTTTACACTTGTTTTCCTTATCAAAGCTGCCCAGCCTGATCAGGGGTCAAATCAGTTAAAAAGTTCATTAGGTTTTAGTCCTTTTGAAATAGGTTTGGACATACAGTCCGAGTACAACTGAAATTGTTAAAAATGAAGCTTCTTACGAACGAATCTTTCTTGATTATGTCTCCAATTTCAAATACAAGTTGTACAAGGGTTGTGAAGTAGCAACAGCTAATTTTCATCTACCCAGTCAAAACAGTCATTACTTACTCAGGGCCCCGAGTGGCCGAGTGGTATAAAGCGCTGTCCGTTACGGATCAGTGCCATCTCACTTCTGTCTGCGTGGGTCCGAGTCTCAGATTTGGACAATGTGGGTATATGAGAAAGCTTGCCAGTAGCTTCTCGCAGGTCGGTGGTTCTTTCCGGGGTTTTTTCCCCCAGGTTCTTCCTCCACCATTAATACTGGCCGCCATGTAAAACATATCATGTGCTGCAAAATGACGTTAAACCCTACAACAACAACAACGACAATACTTACCCAATACCTTAGGAGAACTATATAATATAAAATATGCAATATACTTCACATTCATGCTGACAAGGGTTGTGGTTAACGTAATTATTTATCTTCTCTATGCTACTTTGAATCCAAATATCATTAATCTCAAATTAATTACTGAAATGCATGTATTTTGTCAATTTAACGAATTCAAATCATAAACGTTATTTAACATTTGTCAAAATGTGGTCTAAATAATTTTTTAAAAAAACACCACATTTTGTATTACCTATGTCTCACCATTCACTTTTACCACTAATTTGTTTGTTTAATTAGGAATTTTTAACCCAGCTTTAACAATTTTTCAGTAATATCGCTACGATGTCTGCAGTGAGGCAGTTTATAGTGATATCTAGCACTGGGGCATCATATATATATATATATATATATATATATATATATATATATATATATATATATATATATATATAATATAAGCAGATATGTAGCATGATGTCACACCCAGTCACATTATTCTGACACCAGGCTGACTAGTCCTAACGCTAACCTCCCAATGATGAGCGCCAAGCGAGGCAGCTGTTAGTACAATTTTGTAAGTCATTGGTATGACTCGGCCAGGGATCGAACCCACGACCTTCCGTTTCCGGGGCGGACGCTCAAACCACTAGACCACTGGAGCGGTTCTTTTACCATTAAAATATTCTAATTAAAACTAACCTACAACATTATGAGCGCCAGGTGGAAACGTACAGTAATTTCAGGCCAATAGTGTAAAGCGATAGTGATGGCTATCTGACGCTCGAAACCAGGCATATATATAGTACAAGTCACGTGGGTCATGTATATGCATATGCATTTACTCGTTTTAAATTAAATATAAATTGCTTTCTTAAAATCTAACACTACTTTTCTTTAACCAAAGTCTAATAATCCTGATTTTTTTTATTTACCTGCACTTTAACTGCCATCAAGAAACTTCCCAACAACAAATATCAATCGGTACGGTCAATGGTGGTCATGTTCTAAACTTGGATTAAAATATGAGCGCATCAAGTGGAATCATCACAATCGAGGGTAGTATGAATTTGTTATCAATATGTGTAACTTTCACTGTGGCATCACAGCATGCGACATCCGGATTGGACTGGACCACACCTTTAGCTTCATTTCATGCAAAAATGTATAAGTACTTTAACATTGATTTTGCCGTATACACCTCTAAATAATGACCTTCCAAAGGAATGTGGATGTATACGAATCCAAATGAAGTGAATACTTGCCACTTAAAGGTATGTAGAATAAAAATTTAAAATGACACCGATTAATGAAATAACTGGTGTTGAATGCCCCATGTGATGCATATATCTACCCTAACATGTCACTATCACAACTAAACATTACTTTGTTGCGTTTTTCACTTGAAATACGATTAATGGATGCAGAAATACTCATATTTACCGCAATGTATTTGTGACTGGATATTTGCAGTAGTTGATCTGGAAAAGCAGGTTGTACAGAAGATGTAAAAATATTTCAATTTTTGGTCAGATTTGCATCACACATTTACTACATAAATATGTTGAGGTTGCATAAAATTCAGTCAGTTGGGAGACCAGTTTATGTCCACATACTTCTGTGAACAGTTGTGAGTTTATTTACTTCAGTAAATTAACATTTAAACCACGCTTATATATAGGGTGAATTTCATATTACAGATATACCATCCTTCTTCTACTCCCACCAAACGCTCTATCAAACGAGCAATACCATTAACCTTACTTTTTGTTGTTCTTGTCATGGAGTTGAACACCATTATTCTTATGATGATATTGTTATACATAACAAATCCCTGTGGGGTAAATTGTCCATATTCAGACAGCTGAGATACTTTTTCCTCAATTTTCCTTCACGAATTGAATTGGAAAATGGCTGAAACAATTACAAAAGTTTAGCAACAACTAGAAATTCAAAGATCTTTTAATAAGGAGAGAGAGAGAGAGAGAGAGAGAGAGAGAGAGAGAGAGAGAGAGAGAGGATATATATTAGCTAGGCTCTACATTTAACATATATTTACTTCTGTAGTTGAAACCTATATATTTAATGTTTTAAATAACTGAATAAGCTTAGGCATGCTAGGATTCTGAATGAATTATTTAAAATGGCTAATAGAAAGTGAAAGGCTATATTGACGGAAATGGTCATTGTTTCTTTCTCAAAAGATGTCTTACGTAATGTAGATGTCTTAACTCACAGTTATAACCTAAATCCAGTTATAAAGGTTATTGTTTGCATTAGAACCGTCACTGTTCGTATCAAAAGTGGAATTATTTTACAAACGCAACTAATTATGCCTCCCTCCCAAATTGTGCAGCTTAAGAAACAGGCTGATTCAGATCATAGGTGACTGTGAACACGCTTATTCGGCGAAAATTATGGGATAATTGTCCTAAAATACAGTCTGATTAAAAGAAAGTAAATAAATAAAATACACTTACCTGGTTTATGTTCAAAGTAATTAATGTTTCTGCATGCATAGTAAGAGAATACAAAAAGTAGAATTTCATCGTTTAAATTTACATCAAATAGCAGGTTTCTAGCTGAAATCAGCAAAAGAGCTATCTGTTTTCCATTTGTTTACCAAATATAACGTTCCAATGTTTCAATAAAGAAACTAAAGTTAAATATTTCATAAATTAGGCCAGTATCAGCACTATCAAACAATAATGCAAAGTTACTGATTTTTGATTTTGCTAGGAAATCGTGCTTTCTTCACATTATATTTAAAAGACAAAATTTTATAAAGAGATACTTATGAAACTGTTGGAATTTATAGAACATTTGTGATTATAGGAATAATTTATCATTCTTCAAGTTTTTATATTTTATATCTGTATTTTAGAGACGATAAATTGCATTTATAATTTAATAAAACCTGTTCGTGTTTCTTGATACTTATTTTAAGACGTTTGAGTCGTTCAATAGCTTAAAGCTAATTTGGGTAAAATCAGCCATGGTCCTATTCGGCTAGCATTCGCATATAGTGATTATAGTCTATAGATAAATCAGGTACTGTACAATATTAATTGACCAATGCAGCATTTTTCACATTTATGCTGATATGTCTTGTCTGTTTCTCTTTTATGTAGTGAACATCGCTTCACGGCTTACAGAATATTCAGTATGCTGCAAAACGTGAGTCAGTCAGGATAAATCTATTCTATTTCTACGACAACGCGTTAATCCAGCATGTGATTATCGAAATCAACAGAAATGCACATTACATCATGGAAAATTGAAAATTATGCTTGTTCTGCATCCCATTGATGACCACATGAAATGGCAATTGTCTGTTCAATGCTGCGTCGATCGCTGCTATTGGTTGTGAAAATTCATCGACGAAACTGCGGCTAAGAACGTTCAGAGAAATGTTACTCAATTTCGATATCTGATTTCGACCAACTTATGGACTATTCACTTTCATTTGAAGAGTCACTCAGGTCGTGCTGCACTGACGGCGAAAAATTCTCAATATAGACAGTTATGGCTCTATCAACTGTAATTGGGTTGCCAATACGGATACAATATTTAGCAACAAATGGACCGATTGACAAGGCGCCCGAGGTACTGACGAAACTCTTTTCGCCCGATGCTAACAAAGAACCCCTTACAATATCATCAATTATTATGGGGTAATTGGGTTGTATTACGGAGTATACTGGGGCCAACATTGACAGCAAATAATTTTGTCCCAGTGTTCCGGCATGGTACCAATGAATATCTGCTTCAAAATACTGAAAACTTCAAGCCAAATGATATAAGCACATCAGTTACCGATGGGAGAAGAAATGAAACATTCCTAATAAAAGATAACATGGGCGTCGAATTCATGGTCACAACTATCAGCAATTCCAATCTATATGATCATAATAAAACTGAATCCTTTTGCACACATCCGGCGACAAAACTAGTCAACCAACCAACAAGAAAATCTGAAATCTCCGGTTACAACAACTTCGTGATTGAAGAAAATGGAAGCGATACACAAATTATTTTAGATGACACTACATATGAAAACCTTTTAAAGATAATGTCCGTCCATTACATTCAGGCAAATGGCATTCAGCAGAGGAAGCTTACCATTTAATTGTTAAAAAAGAACATGTACATACAGATGTTCCTGCAGGATACATATTAGACCAGCGAAAGTTGGTCTCTAAACCTTTTTTTTATTTTGACTTTGCGGCTTAGAGCTTAGAAATGATAAGGGTGTAACAAGGGCAATATAACATGTACAGGGCTTAGAGCCGCAAAGTCAAAATAAAAAAAGGTTTAGAGACCAACTTTCGCTGGTCTAGATACATATTTGACTGCTTTGTATTAGACGAGAACTGAAAGAATATTGACAGAATAAAGTCAGGGAAAAATGTGCATTTTTAGACGACTGTGGGATTTGGGACTTTTCAAAAGGTAATACTGTCAAATCAACTATTGTCATTGAAAATGGATACCTTAGAAATGTAGAAGTTAAGAATAACAAATACTGCATTAAACGTAAAGGGCCAAGTAACTTAGCAAGAACTGGATCCTATACCCCAATGACGACAATTTAGTTAATTTGAGTAAATATTATGCTACACTTAAACGTAACACTGATTTTTTGGAAAGAGTGTCTTATTTTGACACAAAGAACGGCTTCGGCATCAGCAGCATCGCTTATCGTGAATATCAAAGAAATCATCAACAACTCGCAGCATCGCATGGTATCAGGCGAGGAGAAAAACATTTTGTAAGAACTCATCCGATGTCTTTTGCTAAAAAAAGGATGA
Source organism: Unio delphinus (assembly GCA_029339505.1). Taxonomy (NCBI): domain Eukaryota; kingdom Metazoa; phylum Mollusca; class Bivalvia; order Unionida; family Unionidae; genus Unio; species Unio delphinus. The sequence continues at coordinate 7,758,070 of JAQISU010000005.1, forward strand.
AGAAACAGTAACAGAGATACATATATCGTGAATGGAAGAAGATGACTCATTGAATGGCGCTCGTGACACTAGAGTAATAGGCAACGTCAAGTACAATGAAAAGAGGAAGTCCGCAAGCAAACGTAATTTGCAAGAAGTCCTTGGAGTGATACATGAACATCCGTTTGTGCAAACAATAATACACAACAAAGAGCAGGTACCATCCATCATTTGCTATACTCAAGGCCAAATAACTGACCTACAACACTTCTTGACCTATGGTAATATAAATCAGTAGGTATAGACAGAACATTTAATTTAGGAAACTTTTACATAACCACATTGGTGGACAAATATCAAAGAGTTGTCCGAAACAGTACAAACACACATCCGATTTGTATTGGCCCTGTCCTTCTGCACAGAGACGCTTCTTACAGAACTTACAAGAGCTCTATGCAGCATATTGTTATAGAACTAGATAGAGATATTGAGTCCGTGGATGTACGAGTGTGGGAAGAAAAAAAAAATTAAACGTGAAAGTGATGATGATAAGGGTGTAACAAGGGCAATATAACATGTACTCCACTCATCTACCCGCTATCTTTGCGCGAAACGTCTTAAGGATAATGTGAGGCACTACCTTCAAAATAAAATTGGGGTGTAAAAGGGTGAACGTGATATAATAGTGGTTCAAATATTTCGTTTGGTGGCATCACCGACGCAAATAATACAATCAATTTTGAAAGCCGATCAGAACATTTGGAAACAATCATTAACGAACAGCATCTGATATTTGCATCATACTTTACCAACAACTTGAAACCAAATACGTATTCGAACTTGGTTAACTGTCTCACATCTTCATATATGAATACTAAATATTTTGCTTTTTCATTCAGTGTTGACCAGTTTTGCAATCTTGCCTTATAGTTATGTTTTGTGTTTTATATATATATATATGTGTGTGTGTGTGTGTGTGTGTGTGTATGTGTGCATGTGTGTACGGGGTTGATAGTAATGTCAGCACAATAGTAACAATATTTTGCTGATTAAAAGGTAAGCTCTTAAAAGACAATGAATTGAAGGAAATTGAGAAAGAAATAAACTAGGCTGTACAAGACAGTATCAACTTTCATAAATAATTAGAACTTGCTGCACAGTATCACAGACAAATAATGTCAGTGCAGAAGGATTGCTAAGTATATGATCAGACTACATCTAACACCAACAACCATAAGGTTTCTATATAAAGATAAAACCAAAACATTGCCACAGAAAGGATCTTAAAGTTGTCATACAAAATCTAGGTGTTACTCTAGACAGTATTCACATTGCACCAACATGTCATGATCATATGAAAGACTGCATATTTTGAACTGAGACGCATAAGTTCCATTCGCAAATATCTTTTAATTGATGCCACTAAAACACTTGTGTGTTCATTAGTACATTCAAGACTAGATTATCTGTAACTCAATTCTATCTGGCTTGTCTCAATATCTACTCCAGAAACTTCAGAAAGTTTAAAACATAGCTGCTCGGATCATCTTTAGAGTGCTTCCATCAGAGCACAGCTCCCAGCTGCTCTGTACCATACACTAGCTATCCATTTGATCCAGAATCAAACACAAGCTTTGTTCTCTGTGCTACGTTTTACCTATTGATTCCAGTCCAGCATACCTATCCGGCCTCACCCATGTGTATACACCAACAAGATACTTACGCTCCTCTTCTGATAATCGTATCCTCTTTATTCCCACTATGAAAACGAAATCATATGGACAACGTTCTTTTGTATACCAGGGCCAACGTAGAATGAACTGCCCATTGAAATCAGACACAAAGACAGTGATCCCTTTCAAGAGTGCTCGTAAAACTCACTTTTTTCGACTTCAAGAACAATCATGAAGACCTAAAAATGTTTTCAACGTAAAATATTTTCATCATGTTTTCGAATTTCATATTTTTTTTTTTTTTTTAATTGTATTCATATCATTAAAGATGTTGTAAAGTGCTTAGAGCTTCCAAAGATTAGGCGCCATATAAAGTTCTCATTATTATTATACGTGTGTGTTTTTCATTTCTTATATTTGAATAATGACATTTCCAGTATGTATATTTGCATTTAACATTGGTTTTAAGCGATACTTTATTTTCAAGTAGAAAATGTTTGAATTCTATCTTTATTATAAACATATTTGGTGCATGGTTCAAAATTACCATATCCATAGTCAGTGTATTTTGGCAATATGAGAACAGAAGCTCTACATTATAATGAATTGTAAATGCTTAATCAACTACACTTAATCAAGAAAATTTTATATTTATTTTCTGAAAGTTTATTTTAAAATGGCATTTGAAAAAATTTCTAAACTTGTTTGAAACATATTTGCCCATTAGTATATGCAAAGAGACAATCTAATAAAACGATACTTTTCAATAGGGTTCTTGACTTTTTTATCAAGCAAACATTCTACACACAGCAATTAAACTACTGATGTTACCGATTATATTCTTAAAACTCAGATTGCTATTTATATAAATTAAAGTTTAGAAACTAAAGTTCGTATGTTTTATCATTAAAGGATAACTTGTTGAAATCACGCTGTAATAGTTGCTAACTTACTCAGGAAATGGTTAGTGGTCAATCAAAACACATGCCTGTCAATGTGTACAAGTTTATTTGTTGGCGTAATTGATATCAACACCCTCTATTATATGGCTGATAGTCCATATTTCACCTTGAGCATTCTAACATATTGCTGTAGCTAACCTAGCCAAGACAAAAGAGCATCTCAGAAAGAATGATCATTCAAAGTTTGTTTTTTTTTAAAATCACAGGGCAAAGTCATTTTCTCATTCCTAACAGAAGAAGGTGAAGTATACACTTTTTAGGCAACCTTAGTGGCTCACTTCACTTGGCAGCATGGCCCTTGAGAATGAGATAGAGTGCCAATATAATTATAAGACATATTTCAAATCCAAAGTTAACATTATGATGAAACTAGCTAAAATTGGAAACTGATGAAATACACACATGAAAGCACTAATTAACAACGAATATGTTAACTTTATAAAATATAAATTTCTCAAAGCATTCCATTTCATATCTTATTTCAGTACAACAGTCCCTCCCTATAAAACCCCTCAGTGTACCAATGCATCTCTTATTGCATGGGTACAGTCAAGGACTTCAGAAAATTATTTGAGTTTTATTTTACTATTGCTGATATGTTTAACTTAGTATTAGTCCTTGGCTATTGATAACAAATTATTTCACATAACTGAATATCATATTTGTGTGTTTGTATGCACTATTACACAGCCATGTCAGAACATCCCTCATTATAAGGCTACTTCACTAGTAATACAGATCACTTGATGACTCTCATTGTAGCACCATAAAGATGGGGATATCGTACAACTTACAACAATAAAAGTAACCAACCTGTGTTAGGAATGACAAGAATAGTGCCTTCTATTCAAACAGATACCCTGCCAAGCATTCTTGAAAGTTTTTTATGCATTTAGAATACTAGTGCTGATTTATATGGGGTTCAAACAGTCCAAATTTACAACCAAAATGATACAATTTTAGCAAGAACCTAGAAAGATCACCATTCTGATAAACATGTAAGCACACCAAAGCAACCTTTCATAATCCTGAGCCTTTGTAAAGAAAGCATTGATATGCACTTGAATAACTGTAAACTATTTGATTGTTATCACTAAATTTACTTCTGCATGTTTTGTGAATGCAGTGTTTCCAGTTGCTGTGTTTACTCTTGCCCCCTGGTAGGGTCTACGATCTCATTAATTCTCACATTTTGTTTTATTATTGCTACTTCACTAAATTTAGTTCTTGGATTATGAAAAATCATTAAAATTAATACACTATTTTTGTGTTGGCATCCTCCAGTATAAAGCTCCCTTACTATCATCAAAATGAAACAAATGAAAAGGTTTTGGAATTAAAATGCTACATACTGCAAATTAAAACTTCCATGTGTCGTAGTAACACAATTGATGTATATCTAGAAGTATTCAAATACCATATTTCATGTCATTTTTTGTATAAGAAAAAATAATTATTAATTTCAGTGTGTGAAAAATTATATGTAAAACAAACAGTTCTCATTCTGTGGTACTGATTGTATAAAAAAAATAACAGGATCATACCCGAACGAGTTCTACAGAACACATGCTACTCAACAACAGAATGGCACAAAAAAAATGTACATGTATGATTTTTTATCTCATTCTGCTCTCAACTCCAGAATCCAATTACAGTAACACCTGTTATGAGAGACCACCCATTCTGCTAACAAAAAGTTTTCTCACGAGACAGGTGGTCTCTCATTAGCAGGTTTGTACAAAAGACCAGTTTCCAATGTCTAGTTTTAGAATAATTTCAAGAAAAATAACCACAATCACTGTACATATATTACGTATAATCTTTATTAATAGTTCTTGCTAAAATATTGTATGCATTTGTCTAAAAACAAAATTAAATAGCAATAAAGATTTACTTCTCTGATTAAACATGAAAACATTTACATCTGAAAAGCACATATTTCAGCATATGAAATCATTTCTGAATTACACCTTTTCCTTTATAAAAACCAAAATTTCTTTTACTGATGTTTAAACCACTTTTTAGGGAGTGGTCTGCTCTTTTTCACTTCTTTCAGTTACAACAAATATTTTCTCCAGCCTTAAAATTTTTCTCTTTTTAGTTGGAGGTTCATCCATTGTTCTTAAGGTGTTAAAATTAAATTATTAGTACTCAGTTGTAATATCGAACATAAAGAGAGTTTTGACTGGATTGTGGGAAAATATGAACAATCTATGCATGTGCATTGCATATCTAACAATTAATGAATAGAAAGAAACAATTATTTCATCCAGAAACAAAACCATTTACTCTGAGACGATAGTCAATATGGCTTCATTTAAAGATGACATACAGGAATTAACTCTATATGCAAAGTGTGTAAGCTTTTGCAAAGAGAAAAAAGTTGATTTCCAGTTTCCTGACAATTGTGATAATTCTCATGCATTAGGACAAAACTAGATTCCATTAGGAATAAACACCTCTAAATCAACAATTCATTCTTGTTTTTATTACAATATACATTGTTACAATAACCACATGGCAAATCATGAAGACAATAAAAAAAATAATTAAAAAAGTTTATGAAGAAAATGTAAATAATAAATCATCAAATCACAGTATTTTCCTTCCTGTATCACGTCATCAAAATTAATAAAATCTGAGTGTCCTGTAAGCATTTGTAGTAAATCACCTCAGAGAATATTGCATGCCTACAAATACTAGGCATGAAACAATTCATCAGAAAATGACTATACTGATTTTTCCTGTCAGCTACCACACTATCAGTACTTCCAGATGGAAATATTTCAGTGTTGTTGCATGGCACTATCTTAAATTACATCATTAATGATAAATATTTATTAAAAAATAATATTTTGTCTTAAAATTTATAACAAAAAATAACATACATGAACATGATGAACAAAAACTATTATAATAACACCACTTTTAAATATAAATGCATTTCCATAGCTTTTGAGCTGCGACTTTTTTGTTCACCTTATGAATTATGAATTTGTTTCCAAACTAACATCATAGCTAAAATTCATTTTCTTTATCTAACAATTAGAGCTAGAATACTTCCTTCAAACTATCTGCAAGAACAAAATTATTATAAAAAAAATACTACCCCCAATGGTAAGTCTGTAAATAAGCAAATTATCACAATAAATATTAAAAATTATATGCAAGTAAATGTAGGTATAAAACTGAGATGTAAAATATAAGACTAATATATTGCACAAACTTACTTAGTTATATTACCTATCTATTGTACAAAAACAATCAGTTTTATATTACATATCTATTCTCAAGCTTTATTACCTACTTATATTATCTACTGTACATGCAATTTTATACTACCTAGTTTCATTATGTATCCATTGTACAAACAATCAGTATTTTACCTATCTATTGTACAATCAGTATATTACCTATCCATTATACAAACAATCAGTATATTACCTATCTATTGTACAAAGAATCTGTATATTACCTATGTATTGTACAAAGAATCAGTATATTACCTATGTATTGTACAAAGAATCAGTATATTACTCACATCATAGGCATGGTGGTATATGGCCATAATGTTACATCCTAGGAGCTGTGGTAAATGGCCATAATATCACATTGCAGGCATTGTGGTAAATGGCCATAATGTCACATCATAGGCATTGTGGTATATGGCCACAATGTTACATCATAGGCATTGTGGTAAATGGCCATAAAATGTCACATCACAGGAGTTGTGGTAAATAGCCATAATGTCACATCACAGGCATTGTGGTATATGGCCATAATGTCACATCACAGGCATTGTGGTATATGGCCATAATGTCACATCACAGGCATTGAGGTAAATGGCCATAATGTTACATCATAGGCATTGTGGTAAATGGCCATAATGTCACATCACAGGCATTGTGGTATATGGCCATAATGTCCCATCCCAGGAGTTGTGGTAAATGGCCATAATGCCACATTACTGGCATTGTGGTATATGGCCACAATGTTACATCATAGGCATTGTGGTAAATGGCCATAAAATGTCACATCACAGGTATTGTGGTATATGGCCATAACGTCACATCATAGGCATTGTGGTATATGGCCATAATGTTACATCACATGTATTGTGATATATGGCCATAATGTCACATCACAGGCATTGTGGTAAATGGCCATAATGTCACATCATTGACATGGTGGTATATGGCCATAATGTCACATCACAGGTATTGTGGTATATGGCTATAATGTCACATCACAGGTATTGTGGTATATGACCATAATGTTACATCCTAGGAGTTGTGGTAAATGGCCATAATGTCACATCACAGGCATTGTGGTATGTGTGCATAATGTCACATCACAGGCATTGAGGTAAATGGCCATAATGTCACATCAAAGGTATTGTGGTAAATGGCCATAATGTCACATCACAGGCATTGTGGTTTTTGGCCATAATGTCACATCACAGGCATTGTGGTAAATGGCCATAATGTCACATCAAAGGTATTGTGGTAAATGGCCATAATGTCACATCACAGGCATTGTGGTTTTTGGCCATAATGTCACATCACAGGCATTGTGGTAAATGGCCATAATGTCACATCAAAGGTATTGTGGTAAATGGCCATAATGTCACATCACAGGCATTGTGGTATGTGCGCATAATGTCACATCACAGGCATTGTGGTAAATGGCCATAATGTCACATCAAAGGTATTGTAGTAAATGGCCATAATGTCACATCACAGGCATTGTGGTATGTGGCCATAATGTCACATCACAGGCATTGTGGTAAATGGCCATAATGTCACATCACAGGCATTGTGGTATGTGCGCATAATGTCACATCACAGGTATTGTGGTATATGGCCATAATGTCACATCACAGGCAAAGTGGTAATTGGCCATAATGTCACATCATAGGCATGGTGGTATATGGCCATAATGTTACATCACAGGCATTGTGGTAAATGGATATCACAGGCATTTTAGTAAATGGCCATAATGTCACATCACAGGCATTGTGGTAAATGGCCATAATGTCACATCACAGCCAGTTTAGTAAATGGCCATAATGTCACATCACAGGCATTGCTATACTTTAAGACCTAGTCATAATCTAACATTTAAGGTAACAGGGTTGGACTCTGCACTCTCCAAAATGGAGATTACAGATTTCATTCAGCACTTTCTTGCATGGATGATTAGAATTATGACAATAAAGGCTTCAACGTTTAATTCAGATGAAGGCCTGATGAAGACCATGTTAATTTTTGATAATCTATCAAATTTGGATGATTTAGTAATGAAGATAGCCAACAAACCAGCAGAATGTTAGATTGAGAAAGGTCAGCTATGGTTGGTTATACAGCTTCAATGACCTGATGGCAAATATGTTCTATCAACATTTTAAAGCTTATAAAAAATTCTTCCATGAAAAATAATTCACAAGTTATAAAGACAAAAGTTAATTCTAAACCTGAGAATAAGAAAAAAAATATGTACAAGAAAGGAAATCTGGCTAAAATTTATATTTAAATTAACATATATTACACTGATCTAGATTTTACAGGTGTTCTATTTATAGCATACTGTGCTGTATGATTAATAGGCACACATATATAGTGACAGCTATATATATATGTGAAATTAATTTGTAGGTTTAATATAAGTTTTCATTTTTCCAGTAGATCTGTGATCTCTGAAAGTTCACATGCCTCAATGACAAATGGCAAGTTAAGCCATTTTTTGTAAGTGGAAAACTTTCCATCCTCTGAGTTGCGAAATTTAAATGATTCACACTTGATGATGGGCAATAGAAGTGTATTGTAAATAAAATAAACACCCCAGTCCATACCACACTTCTTACAATATATCTTATCTGCTCAGCTAATCAAAAGGAAGGTCAAAGTTCTTTTAAAAAAAAATCACAGGGCAATGTCTTTTTCTCTTTCCTAACAGGAGAAGGCGAAGTATACACTTTTTAGGTGACTTTAGTTGCCTACTTCACTTGGTAGCATGACCCTTGAGAATGAGATAGAGTGCCAATATAATTAAAAGACATATTTCAAATCAAAAGCTAACATTATCATGAAGCATAGCTAAAATTGGAAATTGATGAAATACACAAGTGAAAGCACTAATTAACAATGAATATGTTAACTTTATAAAATATAAATTTCTAAACATTCCATTTTAGAATGAGAGAGCACAACAATAAATTAAAACACATTCATATCTTATTTCAGTACATCATTCCCTCACTACTGAACCCCTCTGTCTACCAATGCATCTCTCATAGCATGGGTACAGTTATGAACTGCAGAAAATTACAGTCAACTCCACTTAACTGCACATTGGTTAACTGCACACTCCGGATAACTGCACATAGTCACGTCAGTCCCATTTTTCCCAATGCTTTTCAATGGGAACAAACTTCAGATAACTGCACTTTGCTTAATTGCCCACTCCAGATAATAGCACGATAAATTTCTGCCAGTGGCACATTATTCATTACAATTTTACTTCGGTTAACTGCACAATGTATAGTCATGCTCAGTTATTGCCAGTCCACTGCTGTAGCGCTTCAAATAAGCCGACAAATAAGCCGGTAAATGCAACTTTGTAAATGATTGACATGTAAAGGATGCCTTATGTGGTATATACATGTATATCCGTGCCCACTAGAGAGCAATAGCGTGGGAAAAATCATAGTACATGTACAGCATGGGAAACATTGCTCTCAACCGTTCGGGTTTGAATGATTTCAAACCAACAAATGGATGGTTGGAAAGATGGAAAATGCGCAACTGAATTCAATTTCAACGACAACATGGCAAAAAAAACAGGATGCAGACGACTTTGGAGCTGAACACTTTTTTGCGGGAGACGACCCATCAATGTCTGACATCTGTTTTCGAATAACTAGCAATCTATAAAATTTCTTGAAATTTGTTATAATTCCTTGATCCATTGGTTGAATCAGTAAAGTTGTGTTCGGAGGAAGGAAAACAAGCTTAACATTTAAGTAAAAGTTGAAAGAGTGGATTCTAATCATTGTTTATATTTATTCTTCACATATATTCGTGCTGTGCTGATTTAAAGCTGTACTGTACCGTACTTCGGTTAACTGCACACTCCGATTAACTGCACAGTCTCGTGACGGGTCCAAGGATGTGCAGTTAACCGGAGTCGAATGAATTTGAATTTTATTTTACTATTGCTGAGTCGTTTCACTTAGTATTCCTTGATTAATGAGAACCATTTATTTCACATAACTGAATATCATATTTGTGTGTTTGCATGCACTATTATTACACAGCCATGTCAGAACATCCCTCAATACAAGGCTACTTCACTAGTAATCACTTGATGACTCTCATAGTAGTATCATAAAGATGGGGATACATATCTTACAACGATAAAACCAACCTGTTTTAGGAAATAAACAAATGACATCAAGAATAGCGCCTTCTATTCAAACAGATACCCTGCTAAGCATTCATGAAACAGTTTTTTTTTATGCATTTAGAATACTGGTGCTGATTTATATGGGGTTCAAACAGTCCAAATTTAGAACCAAAATGATACAATTTTAGCAAGAACCTAGAAAGATCACCATTCTGATAAACATAGTAAGCACACCAAACCAACCATTCATAATCCTGAGCCTTTGTAAATAAATCATTGATATGCACTTGAATAACTGTAAACTATTTAATGTTTTCACTAAATTTCCTTCTGCATGTTTTGTGAATGCAGTGTTTCCATATTATACAGTTGCTGAATTTATTCATGCCCCTTTTATAACCCTGGTATGGTCTATGATCCCATTAATTCTCACATTTTGTTTTATTATTGCTACTTTACTAAATAAATTTAGTTCTTGAATCATGAAAAATCATTAAAATTAATACACTATTTTGTGTTGACATACCATCCTCCAGTACAAAGCTCCCTTACTATCATCAAAATGAAACAAATGAAAAGGTTTTGGAATTAAAATGCTACATAATGCAAATTAAAACTTCTGTGTGTCGTAGTAACACAATTCATGTATATCTAGAAGTATTCAAATACCGTATTTCATGTCATTTTGCGAATACAAAAAAATAATTATTAATTTCAGTGTATGAGAAATTATATGTAAAAAAAACCAAATAGTTATCATTCTGTGGTACTGATTGTGTAAAATTAATAAAAGGATCATACCCAAACGAGTTCTACAGAACACATGCTACTCAACAACACAATGGTAAAAAAAATGTACATGTATGATTTTTCTCTCATTCTGCTCTCAACTCAAGAATCCAATTACAGTAACACCTGTTATGAAAAACCACCAATTCCGCTAACAAAGTGTGTTCTCACGAGACAGGTGGTATCTCATAGCAGGTTTGTACAAAAAGACCCCTTTCCAAGGTCCAGTTTTAGAATAATTTCAAGAAAACTAACCACAATCATTCTATTCTTTATTAATAGTTCCTGTTAAGATATTGTATGCAGTCATCTAAAAATAAAATTATAAATAATAATAAAGATATACAGTCCTACCCGTTTATGTCGACATCCTTGGGACTGAGGAAATATTGTCGAAATAAGCAGCTGTCGGGATAAGTGTTGTGGGGTGGGTTGGGGTGTCTGCAAAAATGATGCAAGTTAAATTCTTCAGTAAGGGGTGACCGGTCATCAGTGAGTAGTATTTACACTTTGAAAAAACAATGGAAATTTTTAGTACATAAAGACAAAACCAGAGTGAAATACACTTGTATATTGACAAATTACATTTTGGTTAACTTTGTGTAATAAAGTCCACAATAAAATATTGCATCGGTCAAATCCTGATATGAAAAACATGAGATTCAATGTCGGCATTAGCACATGTTTGTCTAGTTGTTATTTACTTGCTTCAAGTACATGTACTTAAATCGTCATAGATTTCGGTCAGTCTGTTCCCATCTTATTGAGGCTACCAAGGGGATGGGGCTTTTCACAGGGAAACGAAAACCTGTCAACACGTTTGTTTAAACAGTACATGTATTTATTTATATAAGTCATCGTGTAAGTACATCAAAGAGAACAAGATATACGTGACTGATATGATTAATGGAGGTATAATATTGTATTAATTGACAAAATAAAAAGTATTAAAAAAATTATTCTTACAATACAATATTATAACAAATAGTATACATTTAATTTGCGTTTTACACTGGTGTTGGTAGCGTAAATATAAACTTAAAATGAAGACTTTCACTGCACAATACTCTTGTTTTAATCACTGATCACTTCGGAAAATGAAATAATCTATCAGAGTTCATTGTTTTTATTTTAGTTGCCATGAGAGGCCAACTTATTAAGACCAAACAAAAAGCCTGTTGTTTTTTTGTTTTTGTTGTTGTTTTTTATCCCACCACGACATTAAAGCCTGGTGGCAAGATCAACTAATTGTTGAATAAGTCCAGGTTGTAACTGGCCTCTTGCAAATATAAATGATTAGGCTGGAAAATTAAAATTGCGGCAAGATCAAATAATTGTTAAACAAAGTATGGGTTGGAACTGGCAGCTGGTCGACATAACAATTAGGTGGTGAAATTTAAGCCTGGCGGCAAGCTCAAAATATTGTCGAAACAAAGTATGGGTCAGAACTGCAGCTGGTTGACATGAACGATTAGGTGGGAAAATTGTAGTCTGGCGGCAAGATCAAGTAATTGTTGAACAAAGTATTGGTCTTAACTGGCAGTTTGTGGACATAAACGTTTTGAAAACAAAGGATTTATTCAAGCTGGGATCAAGGGCTTCTGTCGACATATACGTTTCTCTTTTATCTCGATGTCGACATAAGCATGACAATTTCATAGTAATAGTTGACCAAGGGACCGGGAATTTGCTTTTTTGTTGACATAGGCGGCTTGTCGAGATAAGCGATGTCGATATAAACGGGTAGCACTGTACTACTATCATAAAACATGAAATCACATTTACATTTGAAGATCACATATTTCAGCTTATGAAATTGTTTCTGAATTACACCTTTTCCTTTACAAAACCAACATTTCTTTTACAAATTGTCTGCTCTTTTTCACTTCTTTCAGTTACAACAAATATTTTCTCCAGCCTTAAAATTTAGTCTCTTTTTAGATGGAGGGTTATCCATTGTTAGGTGTTAAAATTAAATTATTAGTACTCAGTTGTAATATCGAACATAAAGATGGTTTTGACAGGACTGTGGGAAAATATGAAAAATCTATACATGTGCATTGTATATCTAACAATTAATGAATAAAAAGAAACAATTATCTCATCCAGAAACAAAACCATTTATTCAAAGATGACAAACCACATGGGTTTAACTCTATCAGCAAAGTGTGTGACCTAGTCATACCAACTTGAATTGACAGATGACTTTATTCACCCCCCACCAATATGGATTGACTCTAAAGACAAACAATATACACAACCACTACATCAACTTAGGCAGAAAAATAGCAATTTATGACATGTACTTTAGCCTGGTTTACAGATTGTAGTATCTATCACTGATAGCAACAATACTTTTTTCTTCTTTGTTTAGATTCCTCTTCTATATTTTTTATCAGAACAATCATTGCTAATCAAGCAGTCGTTGTAACAATTGAATAAATATAGGTAAGTGGTGTCTCTCTATTCTCACAATACAGTCGTTTATAGGGATACTCTATTCTATGAAAATGCCAGGAAGCAGACTAGGTGTGGGAATAATTAGTCTGGTTCCCTGCTTTTTATGCTCCCTGCTTTGCTCACCCCATATACGGATAATAGAGAACAATGAAGGGAGCATATGAAGCAAGGAATCAGACTAGGAAATAATTTATATATATACTTTAGTCTGGTTCATGACAAAAACTATAAAACATACGCACAGCTAACAAAAGTTAGACACTGGTAGCCAGCCCATTTATGTTTTTAAAATTTAGAATGGTATGATCGGTTGTTTTACAGGGATTAAATAAAGGTCAGTGGAGTTTATCCTTATTTCTTGCAATGTGGTCATTCATAGCAGTGTCAAAATGCATACTTTGCCAAGACTTCGTGGTTGCTGGTTGCATGCAGCACGTGGTCACTCATAGCAGAGTATTTATATAACAAAATCAATCCATGCATTATGATTGTGGTCGGAAATGACAGGTGGTCGCTCATAGCAGAGGTTGCTCATTGCAGGTTTACTGTACTATAAAAAAAGTACTCAACGAGATTTTTATTTTGTTGTTAAAGAGATAAAGAGAGAGCATAATGTTTTAGTGTGCAAGCTTGTGTTGGCATTTAGTGTATACTTTGTATCTAGCTATGATATGTTGTCTAATGTTGGCCTGAACAGCTATGGTAAATTGTATGCAACAATTAGGTAAACAAATAGGTATTTGTTTTTTTCTGTCCGCTTTCAGAAAAAAAGCTGACACATACTTGTAGGTCTATACAAGGATCCAAGTCCACTTTGTCAAGATACTAAGAGCAACTTATATTTTTACAGCAACAACCTCATTTTCAAATTACAATAAAAAAAATATAAAGAACTTAAAATATGTTGTAGTTAATGCATGCAAGCATGTGTATATGTGTGTGTGTGAGAAAATTTTTATCAGTGAACAAGTCTATTTATTCAGGGCAGTTTTTAACTGTAGCTTTTGCAAAGAGAAAAAGGTCGATTTCCAATTTCCTAACAATTGTGATAAATAAATAATAATAAATAATAATAGGACTAAACTATATTCCATTATGAATAAGCACCTCTAAATCAACAATTTATTCTTGTTTTAATTACAATATACATTGTTACAATAACCACATGGCAAATCATGAAGACAGTAAAAAGATAATGAAAAAGTTTATGTAGAAGATGTAAATAATAAATCATCAAATCACAGTATTTTTCTTCCTGTATCACATCATCAAAATTAATAAAATCTGAGTGTCCTGTAAGCGTTTGTAGTACATCACCTCAGAGAATATTGCATGCCTACAAACACTAGGCATGAAACAATTCATCAGAAAATTACCATACTGATTTTTCCTATCAGCTACCACACTATCGGCACTTCCACATGGAAATATTTCAGTGTTGTTGCATGACACTATTTTAAATTACATCAACAATGATAAATATTTATTAAAAATTAATACTTTGTCTTAATATTTATAACAAAAAGTAACATACATGAACATGATGAACAAAATCTATTATAATAACACCACTTTTAAATTTAAATGCATATCCATAGCTTTTGATCTGTGACATTTTTGTTCACCTTATGAATTATGAATTTGTTTCCAAACAAACGTAATAGCTATAATTAATTTTCTGTATCTAACAATTAGAGATAAAATACTTCCCTCAAACTATCTGTAAGAATGAAATTATTATTTAACAAAATACTACCCCCAATGGTAAGTCTGTAAATAAGCAAATTATCACAATAAATATTAAAAATTATATGCAAGTAAATGTAGATATAAAACAATGATATAAAATATAAGACTAATATATTGCACAAACTTACTTAGTTATATTACCTATCTATTGTACAAACACTCTGTATTTTACTTATCAATTGTACAAACAATCCGTATTTTACCTATCTATTGTACAAAAACAATCAGTTTTATATTACATATCTATTCTCAAGCTGTATTACCTACTTATATTATCTATTGTACATGCAATTTTATACTACCTAGTTTCATTATGTATCCATTGTACAAACAATTAGTATTTTACCTATCTATTGTACAATCAGTATATTACCTATCCATTATACAAACCATCAGTATATTACCTATCTATTGTACAAACAATCAGTATATTACCTATCTATTGTACAAAGAATCTGTATATTACCTATCATTTGTACAAAGAATCAGTATATTACCTATCCATTATACAAACCATCAGTATATTACCTATCTATTGTACAAACAATCAGTATATTACCTATCTATTGTACAAAGAATCTGTATATTACCTATCATTTGTACAAAGAATCAGTATATTACCTATCTATTGTACAAAGAATCTGTATATTACCTATCATTTGTACAAAGATTCAGTATATTACCTATCTATTGTACAAACAA
Organism: Unio delphinus; assembly: GCA_029339505.1. NCBI lineage: Eukaryota > Metazoa > Mollusca > Bivalvia > Unionida > Unionidae > Unio > Unio delphinus. The sequence continues at coordinate 7,773,788 of JAQISU010000005.1, forward strand.
TCAGTATATTACTCACATCATAGGCATGGTGGTAAATGGCCATAATATCATATCACAGGCGTTGTGGTATATGGCCACAATGTTACATCAGTCATTGTGGTATATGGCCATAATGTCACATCACAGGAGTTGTGGTAAATACATGTAGCCATAATATCACATCACAGGCATTCTGGTAAATGACCATAATGTCACATCACAGGCATTGTGGTATATGGCCATAATGTCACATCATAGGCATGGTGGTATATGGCCATAATGTCACATCACAGGCATTGTGGTATATGGCCATAATGTCACATCATAGGCATGGTGGTATATGGCCATAATGTCACATCCCGGGAGTTGTGGTAAATAGCCATAATGCCACATTACAGGTATTGTGATATATGGCCATAATGTCACATCACAGGCATTGTGGTAAATGGCCATAATGTCACATCACAGGTATTGTGGTATATGGCCATAACGTCACATCACAGGCATTGTGGTAAATGGCCATAATGTTACATCATAGGCATGGTGGTATATGGCCATGTCACATCACAGCTATTGTGGTATATGGCCATAATGTCACATCACAGGCATTGTGGTATATGGCCATAATGTCACATCACAGGTATTGTGGTATATGGCCATAATGTTACATCCTTGGAGTTGTGGTAAATGGCCATAATGTCACATCACAGGCATTGTGGTATGTGCGCATAATGTCACATCAAAGGCATTGTGGTAAATGGCCATAATGTCACATCATAGGCATGGTGGTATATGGCTATAATGTCACATCACAGGCATTGTGGTAAATGGATATCCCTGGCATTTTAGTAAATGGCCATAATGTCACATCACAGGCATTGCTATACTTTAAGACCTAGTCGTAATCTAACATTTAAGGTAAAAGGGCTGGACTCTGCACTATCTAAAATGGAGATTACAGATTTCATTCAGCACTTTCTTGCATGGATGATTAGAATTATGACTATAAAGGCTTCAACGTTTAATTCAGATGAAGGCCTGATGAAGACCATGTTAATTTTTGATAATCTATCAAATTTGGATGATTTAGTAATGAAGATAGCCAACAAACCAGCAGAATGTTAGATTGAGAAAGGTCAGCTATGGTTGGTTATACAGCTTCAATGACCTGATGGCAAATATGTTCTATCAACATTTTAAAGCTTATAAAAAATTCTTCCATGAAAAATAATTCACAAGTTACAAAGACAAGAGTTTTTCTAAACCTGACAAGAAAAAACAAATATGTAGAAAAAAAGGAAAACTGGCTAAAATTTATGTTGAAATTAACATATGTTACACTGATCTAGATTTTACGGGTGTTCTATTTATAGCATACTGTGCTGTGTGGCTAATAGGTGCACATATATAGTGACTGCCTAATGGTAAATGGCTATGAAATTAATTAGGAGGTAAAATATAAGTTTTCATTCCTCCAGTAGATCTGTGATCTCTGAAAGTTCACAAGACTCAATGACAAATGGCAAGTTAAGCCATTTTTTGTAAGTGGAAATCTTTCCATTCTCTGAGTTGCGAACTTTGAATGATTCACACTTGATGGTGGGCAATGGGAGTGTATTGTAAATAAAATAAATACCCCAGTCCATACCACACTTCTTACAATATATCTTATCTGCTTTTTTAAGACCTTCTATTTTCCTTTCATTGGGTTTCTTATGAGGCTTTGTGACTATTAAATTTTTGAACTCCTTATCAATGACAACATGATATGAGCCTTTTAAAACACGTAAATCCTCCCCATCAACGACCTCGATAGAACATTTGTAGCAGCACAATTTAAACTGACCCTTCTTCTTCATGCCGATTTGTTTTTCCAGAACTCTATCACGGAACTCTTGCTTGCTTATTTCCTCCTTTTGGAACAGTTTGATTTTCCTCTGCAGTGATCTCGGATCAATTTTCTTGATGGACTCCATGGCTCGATACATCATGGCTCCCTTATAAGTGCTTAGTTTGTCCACATCTAATGTCTTCTCATATCCCATCACAATGTTCTTGCCACCCTTCTTTCTTCCACGGCCTGCAAAAAATAAGTATCTTTTCACATTGATTCATCTCCTTGCATTAAAAAATCATCACAGCTTGGTGCTCAGCCTTAAGAGGTTAGTGTTAGGACTGGTTGGCCTGGTGTCAAGATAGTGTGACATCATGCTACGTCTGCAGCATGATGCCCCAGTGCTAGACTTCACTATAAACTGTCTCACTGCAGACATAGCGATATGACTGAAAAATTGTTAAAGCTATGTTAAAAAATCCTAATCACTCACTCACATCTTTTACATTACCCAACCTTCACTGTGTTACTACCCAATATTCCACATTACTGTTGCTATCCAGTGTTCCATGTTACATATTCCATATTATGGCACAAACCCAAGATCCTATGTTACACTACCATCCTATCAGACTATTTTACATTCCTTATTTAGATCTCCATATTACAGTATACCCTTCTTATCCCATGTTACATATTAAGTTTTATTTCCATTGTATAGTATACCCTTCTTATCCCATGTTACATATTAAGTTTTATTTCCATTGTATAGTATACCCTTCTTATTCCATGTTAGATATTAAGCTTTAATTCCATTGTATAGTATACATCGTTTATTCCATGTTAGATATTAAGCTTTAATTCTATTGTATAGTATACATTGTTTATTCCATGTTAGATATTAAGCTTTAATTCCATTGTATAGTATACATTGTTTATTCCATGTTTCATATTAAGCTTTAATTCTATTGTATAGTATACATCGTTTATTCCATGTTTCATATTAAGCTTTAATTCCATTGTATAGTATACATTGTTTATTCCATGTTAGATATTAAGCATTAATTCCATGGTATAGTATACATCGGTGATTCTATGTTATATATTGAGCTTTAATTCCATGGTATAGTATACATCGTTTACTCCATGTTAGATATTAAGCTTTAATTCCATTGTATAGTATACATCATTGATTCCATGTTATATATTGAGCTTTAATTCCATTGTATAGTATACATCATTTATTCCATGTTATATATTGAGCTTTAATTCCATGGTATAGTATACATTGTTTATTCCATGTTATATATTGAGCTTTAATTCCATTGTATAGTATACATTGTTTACTCCATGTTAGATATTAAGCTTTAATTCCATTGTATAGTATACCCTTCTTATTCCATGTTAGATATTAAGCTTTAATTCTATTGTATAGTATACATCGTTTATTCCATGTTATATATTGAGCTTTAATTCCATTGTATAGTATACATTGTTTATTCCATGTTAGATATTAAACATTAATTCCATTGTATAGTATACATCATTGATTCCATGTTATATATTAAGCTTTAATTCCATTGTATAGTATACATCATTTATTCCATGTTATATATTGAGCTTTAATTCCATTGTATAGTATACATCGTTTACTCCCTGTTAGATATTAAGCTTTAATTCCATGGTATAGTATACATTGTTTATTCCATGTTAGATATTAAACATTAATTCCATTGTATAGTATACATCGTTTACTCCATGTTAGATATTAAGCTTTAATTCCATGGTATAGTATACATCGTTTATTCCATGTTAGATATTAAGCTTTAATTCCATGGTATAGTATACATTGTTTATTCCATGTTAGATATTAAGCTTTAATTCCATGGTATAGTATACATCGTTTATTCCATGTTAGATATTAAACATTAATTCCATTGTATAGTATACATCGTTTACTCCATGTTAGATATTAAGCTTTAATTCCATGGTATAGTATACATCGTTTACTCCCTGTTAGATATTAAGCTTTAATTCCATGGTATAGTATACATTGTTTATTCCATGTTAGATATTAAACATTAATTCCATTGTATAGTATACATCGTTTACTCCATGTTAGATATTAAGCTTTAATTCCATGGTATAGTATACATCGTTTATTCCATGTTAGATATTAAGCTTTAATTCCATGGTATAGTATACATTGTTTATTCCATGTTAGATATTAAGCTTTAATTCCATGGTATAGTATACATTGTTTATTCCATGTTAGATATTAAACATTAATTCCATTGTATAGTATACATCGTTTACTCCATGTTAGATATTAAACTTTAATTCTATGGTATAGTATACATCGTTTACTCCCTGTTAGATATTAAGCTTTAATTCCATGGTATAGTATACATTGTTTATTCCATGTTAGATATTAAACATTAATTCCATTGTATAGTATACATCGTTTACTCCATGTTAGATATTAAGCTTTAATTCCATGGTATAGTATACATCGTTTATTCCATGTTAGATATTAAGCTTTAATTCCATTGTATAGTATACATCGTTTATTTCATGTTAGATATTAAGCTTTAATTCTATTGTATAGTATACATTGTTTATTCCCTGTTAGATATTAAGCTTTAATTCCATTGTATAGTATACATTGTTTATTCCATGTTAGATATTAAGCTTTAATTCCATGGTATAGTATACATCGTTTATTCCATGTTAGATATTAAGCTTTAATTCCATTGTATAGTATACATCGTTTATTCCATGTTAGATATTAAGCTTTAATTCTATTGTATAGTATACATCGTTTATTCCATGTTAGATATTAAGCTTTAATTCCATGGTATAGTATACATCGTTTACTCCATGTTAGATATTAAGCTTTAATTCCATGGTATAGTATACATCGTTTATTCCATGTTAGATATTAAGCTTTAATTCTATTGTATAGTATACATTGTTTATTCCATGTTAGATATTAAGCTTTAATTCCATTGTATAGTATACATCGTTTATTCCATGTTAGATATTAAGCTTTAATTCTATTGTATAGTATACATTGTTTACTCCATGTTAGATATTAAGCTTTAATTCCATGGTATAGTATACATCGTTTATTCCATGTTAGATATTAAGCTTTAATTCCATGGTATAGTATACATCGTTTATTCCATGTTAGATATTAAGCTTTAATTCCATGGTATAGTATACATCATTTATTCCATGTTAGATATTAAGCTTTAATTCCATTGTATAGTATACATTGTTTATTCCATGTTAGATATTAAGCTTTAATTCCATTGTATAGTATACATCGTTGATTCCATGTTACATATTGAGCTTTAATTCCATTGTATAGTATACATCATTTATTCCATGTTAGATATTAAGCTTTAATTCCATTGTATAGTATACATCGTTTATTCCATGTTTCATATTAAGCTTTAATTCTATTGTATAGTATACATCGTTTATTCCATGTTACATATTAAGCTTTAATTCCATTGTATAGTATACATCGTTTATTCCATGTTTCATATTAAGCTTTAATTCTATTGTATAGTATACATTGTTTATTCCATGTTAGATATTAAGCTTTAATTCCATGGTATAGTATACATCGTTTATTCCATGTTAGATATTAAGCTTTAATTCCATGGTATAGTATACATCATTTATTCCATGTTATATATTGAGCTTTAATTCCATGGTATAGTATACATCATTTATTCCAGTTATATATTGAGCTTTAATTCCATTGTATAGTATACATCATTTATTCCGTGTTATATATTGAGCTTTAATTCCATGGTATAGTATACATCGTTTATTCCATGTTAGATATTAAGCTTTAATTCCATTGTATAGTATACATCGTTTATTCCATGTTTCATATTAAGCTTTAATTCTATTGTATAGTATACATCGTTTATTCCATGTTAGATATTAAGCTTTAATTCCATGGTATAGTATACATTGTTTATTCCATGTTTCATATTAAACTTTAATTCCATTGTATAGTATACATCGTTTATTCCATGTTAGATATTAAGCTTTAATTCCATGGTATAGTATACATCGTTTATTCCATGTTTCATATTAAGCTTTTATTCTATTGTATAGTATACATCGTTTATTCCATGTTACATATTAAGCTTTAATTCCATTGTATAGTATACATCGTTTATTCCATGTTTCATATTAAGCTTTAATTCCATTGTATAGTATACATTGTTTATTCCATGTTAGATATTAAGCTTAGTGCAAACCAATCATTAAATTCAATGAAATTACAAATCCTTAAATGCTAGAACCCATGCATCATTCCATGTTATAAGAATTACCACCAATTACTTAACATCACAGTAAGCACCTGTCAGTTGAATATTTGTTATCTCATTCTCTGCATATTACTTGTGTCATGTACCAATGTTTGTGTTTGTCATGAGTGAGTGAGTGAGCAACTCTCGTGCTTCACAAGTATTAAAATAAAATTGCCCACCTAACTAACAAAAAGCTTCTGGCATTCTTACTCTAGTTCTTGAGATGGATAACACCTCGAACAGTACCGGTATGCGCGGTGAAGATGATAAGCACTTGTCTTTCATGCAAGTTAAAGACCATGGATTGAAAAATATTTGGGAAAATTATACTCTTAGTGTCTGGTATTTGATAAAATTATAAATGCTGGTGTGTGGGTTGTGTACTGTGTATTGGGTTATTACAAATTTATATGTAATGCCAGTGCATTATATAAAATTGTATAATTTAAATTAAATTGATATACTGTATATCCTTCATAGCAATATGTATGACCGTTTGTCTCTAGTTTACTTTATTAATTTATTAATCTTGTGTTATGTGTAATTCGTTAAGTTAGTGTTATAGTTTTGAAAGGAAGGACTCTTGAATTGGGAAATGCTGTAAGTGTTATTTTCCATCAGTTTTCATTGACTTATTCATTTGTCACTTGCACATAATAGTCCTGTTATTTTAACTCTAAGGTTGCGCATATCGCTAACATTGCATGAACAGTGTACTCGTTTAGTTCAACACATGGTAGCAGCACGGTTTGACCCACTTGTTAGATGCGACGTAGAAATTAATGTCAAATCGAGGTTAAGGTCATTGTTATCAATTTGACATATTGGTTATAACATGCGAAGGCATAATCTTTAGTATATGCGAGGGCTTACTGTTACCCAAATATAATTCTGTGTTAATTCAATGGACAATTATAGCAATTAACATGAATATATATATATATATATATATATATATATATAATAATAATAATAATAATAATGAGGACTTTGTATAGCGCCTAATCTTTAAAAGCTCTAAGCGCTTTACACCATCAATAATGATATGACTACACTACAGAACAACAAATGGCAAAAACAATGAAATTGGAAAACATAATAAAACATGCTGAAAATATAAAAGATACAAAACATGATTAGGTCGCTAAGTTTGTCTCTGAAGTCAAAACAGGTGAGTCTTGAGAGCACTCTTAAAAGGGACCACTGTGTCTTTGTGTCTAATTTCAATGGGCAATTCGTTCCACGTCGCCGAGCCCTGGTATGCAAACAAACATTGTCCATATGACTTTGTTTTCACCTTGGGAACAATGAGTATACGATTATCAGAAGAAGAGCGTAAGGATCTAGCTGGTGTATACACATGGGTGAGGCTGGATAGGTATGTTGGACTGGAGTCTGTCATTGAAATATGCCACAGAGAACAAATTTTGTGTTTGATTCTGTATCGAGTTGATAGCCAGTGTAGGGTACAGAGCAGTGGTGAGGTGTGCTCTGATCGAGGTACTCTACAGATGATCCATGCAGCTGTGTTTTGAACTTTTTGAAGTTTCTGGAGTAAATATTGTGATGAGCCAGACAGAATTGAGTTACAATAGTCCAGTCTTGAAAATCCTAATGAACACACAAGTGTTTTCGTGGTATCAACAGAAAGATATTTACAAATGGAACTGATGCATCTCAATTCAAGATATGCAGCCTGACATGTTCATGACATGTTGGTGCAATGTGAGAGTACTGTCTAGAGTAACACCTAGATTCCGTACTGACTGTGAGAATTTAATGTTGGTGTTCCTGATATTAATTGTCTGAGGTAAAGGATGTGAATGAGAAAGTCTTTGTGTTGTGATCAGAATAGCCTCAGTTTTATCATCATTCATCTGCAGCTTGTTACATGTCATCCATGATTTCACATCCGAAATGCACTTCTCTACTCCATGCATGGTAGCATCAACTTCAGTTGGGTGGCTAGACTTGTATATTTGGGTGTCATCAGCGTACAATTGGTGTGACACTGGGTGATGATCTATGACACTTGAGAGCAGCTGAGTGTACAGAGTGAAGAGAACAGGTCCAAGAAAATATCCCTGTGGAACACCATAACATACGTCAACTGGGCTGGAGTGTATTCCATTTGCAGATATAATTTGTGTCCTGTTCACTAAGTAGGACTTGAACCACTGTAAGGCTATATTCTGAATACCAAATACATGCTGGAGACGGTGAAGTAATATATCATGGTCTATTGTGTCAAATGCTGCAGATAAATCCAGGAGAGTGAGGACTGTAATCTTTCCACTATCCAAAGCGGAGAGAATGTCACTAAATACTTTCAGAAGAGTAGTTTTTGTACTGTGGCAAGGGTGATATGCAGACTTTACATTGCTAAAAAGACTGTTTTAATTCAAATGAGATACAAGTTGAGTTAGAACAACCTTTTCTAAGATTTTTGATATGAAAGGGAGATTAGAAACTGGGCAGTAGTTCTTTAAATCGTTATGGTCCAGTGTTGGTTTCTTCAGCAGTGGCTTTACGATGGCAGTTCTGAAAAATGATGGGACTTCCCCTGATGAGAGAGAGATATTAATAACATCAGTTAGTGAAGGCAATATTGGGTCTAAGCACTCAAGCAGCAGTGATGTCAGAATTGGATCAAGTTCACAAGACTTTGGTGCACTTTTCATCACGATTGTCCGTACTAAATCTATAGAAACAAGTTCAAATGCTCCTAATGGTTGTCGCTGAAATTCTGCATCATACCTGTATGGTGACGAATCAGTTGAAATTGTGCTGTCAAGCGAGTCTCTAATGGTTTGAACTTTGTCATTGAAGAAATTTGCAAATTGGTCTGGTAGGTCTAGTGGAGAGAAGGTCGTTGGAAGTGGTGTACATTTATTCCTTGATATTAGTTTGTTAGTTATCTCGAAGAGCTCTTTGCAGCTGGAACTCTCCGTGATCTTAGAACTGTAGTGGGATGATTTGGCTAAATGGACTATGTTTGTGACGTTCTTCTTAGCAGCTTTGTAGATTTGTTTATGAATAGTGAGTCTGGTGGAAAGCCAAAGCCTCTGCTTTTTGGTCATGTCTTTTAGCAGTGCGAAGCTGGTCCCTAACACCGCTATACCAAGGAGAACACTTTTTTATTGATACTCTGCATTTGGTGGCTGGGGCATGTTTTTCAAGCAATGAACGCAGGCAGTTATCAAGTTGTTCCGCTGTTGGATGTAAGAAAGTTGTTAGGTTTTCTTGGATGTCATGCATGAATTTGGTTCTATTTATCATATGGAGGTTTCTCTTAGTAGCAAATAGAGGTGGAGGGTTAGGGACTGATACGTCAAGATGGCATACAATGTAGAGGTGATCCGATGCAAGTTCGTGGGATACAAGAGTTGATTGCAGAATATTATCATCAGGTCTATAAAGAAACCAGTCTAAAATGTGACCAAGTTTATGGGTAGGTTGGTTAACTGACTGTTTAAGATTGAAAACATGAATGGAATCTAGGAGTTTTGACGTGTTTGGTTTACCAGAACAGTCATAGTGAAAGTTGAAATCTCCAAGAATAATTATAATATATATTATATATATATATATAATATATATATGATGGACAGTGTTTCAGTTTAGTTTATTGCAAAATATACAGGTTGGTGTTAATTATAATTAGATTATCTGAGTACCACATATAAGATGGTTGTATAGATCACTGCATGCAGTGTTGATGACTTGACTAGACAGTTCTGATCTCCTTATCTAACATACCACTTTGCTTTAAACCACGCTCACAAAATTTTACAGTGTACAAATACCCGAGTGAAAGTGGCAGAAAGCTAAGTAATAGTACTGTTTACATTTATGTTTTTGATTATACATGCATACGCCATTAAGTGTTTATTATATATATATATATATATATATATATATATATATATATATATATATATATATATATATAAGCTTGCATTTTTATATTTTCAAGGGAGCTATTTAGAATTGCCAGCATATTTTGATATGTAAAGCAATTTTGTAGTGATATTGATACATTAGAACCCTGCAGTAATGTGAATTCGGATATAACACGGTTGCAGTGTGGCTCCCAAAATTTCGTATCTTTATTCACACGTAATTTTTTTCCCTTCAAAGTACATGAAATAGTGTATTAAGAATTTATTATCATTTTGGGGAAGAAATTGCGTATGGAGATCTCCATGAATTTGAATAAAATACAATCGTGGTGTGGTCCCTGAAATTTTAAATATATGTACATGTATTTTTCTCATACCGTGAATTTTAAAAATTTAAGTATGATAAACAGTGTGTAAAATGTTTATTATCATTTTGAGGAAGAATTTGCGTATGGATTTTAATATAATACGATCATGGCATAGCTTTTTAAAATTCAACAATTTCACCAGGTTCGAAGAGTTATGCCAAAATAAACAATATGCGGTCTTTGTGGTCGTCTTCAATTAATTCTGTATACAATTGCTGCTCAAACAATAGCCAAAGTGTGTTTCTTCTTTAACTGCACAAACAACCAAGCAGCTGACAATGCAGTGGTTGATAAAAGGTTTTACAGTTTAATAAACAGCAAAAAAATCAAATCCATCAATATTTTTTCTTGGCTTGGCAGTAGAATTAGACCAGGAAAAAATGTCCGTTTTACTAGCTGGAAATTGAGAGGGTATTAAAACAATGATAAAAGTGAATTATGACCATTGCAGGCCTACTACACTTAGTTCTCTGGATTTACATGTGTATCGGGTTTGTTATGAAATCATTAAGAATTTAGTTTTTTTATCTAGTATAAAAATATTTTTCCGTTATGGAAAAGCAAGTTCACAAATGGAAGTCGTTCATTGCACTTTGTGCAGAAAAAGTTTATTATGATTTTGTGGAAGATATTGTGTATGAATTCTAATATAATACGATACATAATATGATAAAGTAGGAGAAATAGTGTGTAAAAGGCTTGGCTTCTGAAATGTATTAATTTCACCAGGGCTTTGAATTGTCATGCCTTGAAAAACATGATCGGAAATAATACTTATTATTGATCCAAGAGTAAAGCCAGTAAATCATTTTTGTGATTGCCTGCAATAAATTCTGTATAAAATCGTTGCTCAAACAATAGCCAACATGTGTTCTTTAACTGATACACAACCACGAAGCAGACAATATGGTGGTTGATACCAGATTCTCACAATTTAATAAACAACAAAAAAGAAAGCCACCTACATGTTTCTGGGCATGGCGGTGTTATTAAGGGGAATCATTTGACTAGTAAATAATGTCAGCTTTGTTAGCTGGAAATTGACAGGGTATGAAATTGTACATGTGTACAGCTTAAAAACTTACATCAGTGGCTCATGACCATTACAGACTCACTGCATTTAGTTATCGGCTTTTATGTGTATGGTGTTCGCTTATGAACTCGTCATTAATGTCATATTTTTTGCATTTGTTATTTTTTTTAATGTTATGGAAAATCAAGTTTACAATCTGTATAGACACATTTCATAGACCATGGAAGGTAATGAAACCTACACATGCTTTGTCTTTCTTAACCTAATTTTCTGTTAATTTTCCCCACTGAATTCAGATACGTGATGATCAGTGACAAAAATATTGAATAGTTTAAATACATGCTCAATTTTTGCAATGGAATTACGGTTTTAATACTTTGTTCATGCTATATATTGAACTTTGAATTCAGACACAATGATCTTGGACGAAATTACTGAATATTTTAAATCTGTGCAATTTTTCAATGGAATTACATACATTATGAATGAACTGCATGCCATGATGGCATGATAATAAACGATGAAATAATGTCAGTCGGGTTATTATCAATGAATGTGAATCTAGAGACAAAGAAATACAAATAAAAATTAGTAAATCTATTTAACGATGAGTAATAACCTATAAATATATTACCTGTCCATTATTTTGAATAAATCTTATTACTGCATTCCATTTAATATTCATCCGATAATACCCCAATTTTTTTTATTAGATATGAATACACGTATATATGCCAATGCTGTGTTTGATGAAGAAGAAAAAAATACAGTGAAATCCCATATTAACGATATTATTGTGTTACATAGGGGTTCCAATGTCTCTACTTTGAAGACTAGCCTTGATTGACTTTTTAGTGTTGGTAAATAGTTTAATTTTTTTTTCTGAATTGTGGTTATAAAACCAGTCTCTGTTGTATGATTTGTTTGCATGTTTAGATATATGTGCAAATTATAGGGCTATCTTAATGATGACTGCAAGTAAAAACCCCATGACAGATAAGGAAATGATAACAGACATTGAATGCAATTGGGTATGTGGTGATGCCTGCGGGGGCCTCACTTAAATCTATTGTAACCCCAACCAAATGTGATATTCTCTTTCTATTCCTTTGTTGCAAAGCACTCCAATTGCAGGGATTGGGAGGGGCTCGCTCTTGTGGTTTGGTATACTGAGTGTGGACATCAAGGCCAAGGCTCAAGTCGACGCTTCAGCACTATTTGATGGTTCCCAGGGTACTTCACCTGCAGCCAATGCTACTCCTACCACAACCAATTCCACTGTAGCATTAGGCAAGCAAGTATCCATTGAAACCAGATTGAAGTGCCAAGATACTGCCTTTGGAGATGTCAACTCAAGGCATAAGTATGCAAGAGTTTTGTAATTTTTCCAGAGAGGAAGGGAATCGGTGATGACCTTTGGTCCCAGGCTTGAAACACTTCTCCAGATGGCAATCAAAGTGGGCTATGTTAGAGAAGAGGTTGAGGATGGCCTCCTTAGACAGAAGTTTTGGTCTTAACTGAGGAGTGAACTCCTCCAGAGTCATACTTGCCACAAGTTGAAATCCATCACTAACTATGACAAGCTACAACAAGAAATTAGGATGGTTGACAAACATCTTAACTTTCCAAAGGATGCTGGCCAAATCCCCCACAAGAAGGTACACCACCAGCCCACGGTAGAATCTTTGTTATCTCATTCCCTGCATATCACAGTACCTACCTGTCATTTGAATCTTTGTTATCTCATTCCCTGCATATCACAGTACCTACCTGTCATTTGAATCTTTGTTATCTCATTCCCTGCATAGTTATAGCTGATGACAATATTACAGTCAGGGATGTCAATTCCTTCACCTCCAACAGATGTTGATACCAGTACGGTGTATTCTCCAGATGCAAATTTATTCAGTGTCTCTGTCTGTTCAGACTCGGTCATTCCTAAAATAAATTGATACATAAGTTTAATACTTTAGATGAAAATACGGAAAAACTGAAAACAAAGAATATTTTGTTACTTGAGAAATAATGTACTTCTATCTTGGTAACATAGTTTTCTTACCAGCACAGATGTAGCTAATTTTTATAATAGATGTCAATCCACCAAATTACATGCAAAGCTGACACAAAATCTAGGTAATGATGGATTTGATTAAACCCTTATTCCCTTAAACCCTCCATACTATAGTAGCCATTCAATATCTTAGTGCCAGAGAAGGAGTATGACATTAAATATAAATGGAAATATTAACTGATGATGTGATTCCTATGTACATGCACTGCTAGTCAATTACCAAATAATCAAGAACTTTTTTGCTTAACCAAAAAATCTGATATTGTATGTTATCGTTAAAAATTCTAACCCAAGAAAGTCTTAAATATTGTTTATAGTCAACTGATACCATATCTCTCTAAAAAAAAAACGTTATATGTATCAAACACAGGTTATATATATAGTAAACTATAACATAAACCTTCATCTCCTGGAGTTGCAGCTTTCCCAGTCAGTTTGTGCACATGAATATTTTCTTTACCAAGGACACCATCCAGATAATTTGCAAGGGCAGTGCATGTGGCCCTTGCCTTTACGAACACTAGGGCTCTGGATTCCGGATCCTCATTTTCACCCAGAATCATGTCCTTTAGCATCTTGCTCATAGTTTCTAGATTGGGATTTTTCTGGTCTTTGCTCTTGTTATATTCGCCAAGATCTTTCTGTACCTCTGAACAAATTGCAAATCAAAGAGTATAAGATTAAAGAAGCCATGTGTAATACAAAAAAACAGTTACAAAGTGGACAGTTTGCCAAAGTTACTTGAAAATAAAGTCCTATATCTGAAACGCTTTCATCTCGAAAGAAATCTGGTCTTGAAATTAATCTGCCTAATTTAGTCAAATAATTAAAAAATCAGAAATATTCACAGGGATGCAATTCTGTGGTTTTGGATTTATTAAGAGTTAATAGATATTAGTTTATATTATATGGTAGGATTAAATCCTATTTGAACATTTCGTAACTTAATCTCGCTATACTGTATGCTGTTATTATAAACAAGTTAAAATATTATAAGGTCAACATGATATGTACAGTAATCCCTCTCTTAACCCTAACCAACAGCCACATGCTTCTTATGGCCTGAATCCCTTGGCAATGACAAGTTTGTATTCAAAAGTACCCCTCAAGAACAGCCACCACTCTAATGCGATCAGCAGCTAGCATATTAGTACAAAAAATGTAAAATGTTCCCCTCATGAGAGACTTTTTTTTCTCAAATGTATCCAGAACCAATAAATAATTATATTGTGACATAAGTAATAAGATTATCTCTATCATCAATACATGTCTTCAATGTCAAGTTTCTGTTACTGAAAGAAGTGATAACTAAATTACATGTAACAGTAAGATTAATATTATATTATTTTCTAAAAAAGCTGATGTTTACAGGAAATGGGATCAACAATGTTATGATAGGAGTTTTGGGCTTCACACATCTGTAGAGTTCTTCTCTTTGATGATTACTACTAGACGAAATTGTCAAGATCATAACAGGGTCAGCATAGGCTAAAAATACATTTTTGTACATTAACACACACACACAGATGCTTGACTGTGAACAAAAATAGGTACCAGACAAAGACCAAAAAATCATGTGATAACACATTATCACTTCTTTTATGAAAGAGGCATTTCGCCCAGTTGACAAAAGTCTGCATCATTAAATCAAATACAGTTAGCAACATTCAAATAAATCGTTACTAGCATTTGAGTGTCATGACATACAATGTTTTGTTTCAACCCGATGTAGTAATAGATGGATTCTGAGCAGCATTAAAAAAACAATGGAATAAACACCTCATTTAAATAAAAACACTTACCAGTTATAATTTCAATATACAGCTGCACCATGTTTAAAATGATTACAATCACATGAAGAAAAAAATTAATTAAATTTAGGTGCTTCTGAAGCTGCCTGACATTAAAAGCTTCATTGTTTTTTAATTAGAAGATTACAATCATATATATAGGGGCCCCAAGTGGTCTAAAGCACATTCCTTTATGGATCATTGCCATCTTACCTCTGTCTGCACGGGTTCGAGTCTCAGATTCAGCCAATGTGGGTATGTGAGAAAGTTTGCCGGTAGCTTCTGATGGGTCGGTGGTTCTTTCCGGGGTTTTTCCCAGGTTCTTCCTCCACCATTAATACTGACCGTCATGTATAGCCTATCGTGTGCTGAAAAATGGCATTAAACCATACAATAACAATCATATATTGATCACTTCTACATCCATTTTGCAATTAAAATAAAAGAACATCTGTCTGGACATTGAGTAATATCCAATCATTTATCCAATCATTTTTTTAAATCAATAAAATATCCCATTTTCAAAATACACTGCATGCATAATGATTAGTGACTAACTGATGTCACATTATGTGAAGCAAGTATTTAGCAAATTCAGAATATGGAGTAATGGAATAAATGACAAACATACATATATGTATGCAATCCATTTCAATTTAAATGATACCCAAAACAAACATATTTATTCGCAAAATCCAAATAGAAATAGCACTATTCATTAACATGATATGCATTTCATACTGTTAGCATTTCATGATTTTAGGTTTTTTGAGACTGTGGAATATCTTTTTGCTTTTTTTTATAGCCAAGTCTATGATATTTTCTCAGCTGCATAGTTTTCAAGGGCTTAATATGCCCTGGCTTTCTAGCCACATCAGTTCTTTATTGAATGCAAATATGTTTCCGAAACAGCATGACGATTGTTTCTAGTACATTCTCCTGGTCGCTGTCATTATTAAATCCTGTTGATTGGAATGTAAATTTTCTTTTTGGGCACCTTAGAAATTGGACAATGACAGCATCAGTCTTACATTTGACAGTGGTGCAGTCCTCATCAATTTTGATTCAATGCTGAATAGCATCAAATCAGTTAAAATGTCCCGGTAGAACATTTTTAACCTCTTCAAGATCCTTCTTAATTCATTTTTAACCTCTTCAAGATCCTTAATTCATTTTTAACCTCTTCAAGATCCTTCTTAATTCATTTTTAACCTCTTCAAGATCCTTCTTAATTCATTTTTAACCTCTTCAACATCCTTCTTAATTCATTTTTAACTTCTTCAAGATCCTTCTTAATTCATTTTTAACCTATTCAACATCCTTCTTAATTCATTTTTAACCTGTTCAACATCGTTCTTAATTCACTTTAAATCACAAAGTCCTATTCACAAAATAAGCTTTTATTTTCCTTGAGAGATTAAGTGTCCTCATAACTAATAACTAAGACTAAATTCATTTTCCAATCTGATTTCACTGAAAAGTGTGTTTCAATAGATCTAATATGTACTGTAGCTACAATAAACAGTTATCTATGCTGTCACTTTATTGTTTGAATAGATCTAATCTGTACTGTAGCTACAATAAACAGTTATCTATGCTGTCACTTTATTGTTTGAATAGACCTTATCTGTACTGTAGCTACAATAAACAGTTATCTATGCTGTCACTTTATTGTTTGAATAGACCTTATCTGTACTGTAGCTACAATAAATAGTTATCTATGCTGTCACTTTATTGTTTGAATAGATCTAATCTGTACTGTAGCTACAATAAACAGTTATCTATGCTGTCACTTTATTGTTTGAATTGACCTTATCTGTACTGTAGCTACAATAAATAGTTATCTATGCTGTCACTTTATTGTTTGAATAGATCTAATCTGTACTGTAGCTACAATAAACAGTTATCTATGCTGTCACTTTATTGTTTGAATTGACCTTATCTGTACTGTAGCTACAATAAATAGTTATCTATGCTGTACTGTAACAGATTATAGAAAGTAGCAGCATTTGCAAAGAGAACAGGACTGTTACTTGACAGTTGTGATAATCCTCATGTATTATTCCATTATCAATAAATTAATAAAATAAACTAGATACAAACTGTCATACATATTGCTATGAAGGATATACAATATATCACTTAAAATTATACAATTTTATATAATGCACTGGCATTAAGTCCATTAGGATACAAAGTATCTAACTTATGCATCCAATAAGTTTCTTTTATGAGTCTATTCATGTCACCATGCACAATATCTATTGGCATGAAAGAAAAATCGAGTAAAGAGCGATTATTGGTGTTAAAATGTATTGAAATATTAGAGGAAAACATAGGATCTCTATACTTTCTTATATCAAAGCAATGACTATTCATTCTTTTAGAAACTTGTTGAAGTGTTTGTCCAACATATTGCATGCTACATTTTTTACAGGTTATTCAAGACCCACTAGACATCATCAGAAGTCTTTCAGTAAAAACCCCATGTTGATATGCCTGTTCCTTGAGAATGAGTGTCAATAACAAGTTTTTCAAGATGGATTTCTCAACAAAACCATTTTAAATCAGAATCGACAGATAATCAAATGAATTTGTCACCAGGTACAGATCCCATGTGAATATGACTTCAAATTTGGGAGAAGTAACTATAAAAGATTATTTTCTTCAAGCAATTACCATATAAGACTGGATTCATTTTCAAGCAGGATATGCTATTCATTTAAAAAAAATCTTCTATTGAAAACATGATACTGATATGACCATCGATTTCAGAGAAACGATAACACACCAACTTGACACTGGGATGAATGTGTGTGTCGAGTTTGATAACAGACCAACGGGACATTGGGATGTGTGTCGAGTTTCATGGCAATCCTTCAAGAAGTTTATGAGAAGTAGTGATAACAACTGGTGCTAATGGAGAGATGGATATCAAACACTGGACAAATGATCATATCTTCAAATCTTCTGAAATATGACCAAACACTGGACAAATGACCATACCTTCAAATCTTCTGAAATATGACCAGTACAGTTCAAAAGTGTAAATGTTTGTAGTGGTGTGCCTATCTTATTATGATCATCATCATCGTTATCATTATTATTATAATTTTTATTATTATTATCATCATTATTATTATTATTATTATTATTATTATTATTATTATCAACATCATGATTACCATTATCATCCTATTCATCATCATCATTATAATTATTATTATTATAATTTTTATTATTATCATCATCATCATTATCATTATCATTATTACATTATTATTATTATTATTATTATTATTATTATTATTATTATTATTATTATTATCACCATCATGATTACCATTATCATCATCTTATTCATCATCTGGTTTGCTGTTTTATTTTCAATACATCTTCCAAAATATTTAAACAAAATGATTAGTTCATTTTAAAATGAATGAAAACTATCAAAAGCATTTATATTTAACTTCTTATAAGAAGTAGGATTAAGAAATCTAAGTTACTGACTCACTTGAAATTATCTGAAACAGTTCTCTCTCTTCTGGCGTGTGTCTACTCTGCTGTTCCTTCTCTGGATTAAATTTTCTTGCCAGAAATTTGCAGACATCAGGAATTCCCAACAAACTGTTCAGCTCCAGTGCCTCATTGAAAGTCTTAAATAAAACCAGTAAGAAATTTAAAAGGACACAAATGCCCCCTCCAATATCATGCAAATGAAGGGCATCATTCTGTGGTAAGCAAATCAGGGGCCATAACTCCCCATACATTTGATGACACTAGTGAGAATCAAAGATTACCTAGGACAGTGGAATGGAAGGCCTTGTACCAAATTTAGTTTACCCAGGACATTGGAATGGAAGGCCTTGTACCAAATTTAGTTTACCTAGGACATTGGAATGGAAGGCCTTGTACCAAATTTAGTTTACCTAGGACATTGGAATGGAAGGCCTTGTACCAAATTTAGTTTACCTAGGACATTGGAATGGAAGGCTGTATACCAAATTTAGTTTACCTAGGACATTGGAATGTAAGGCCTTGTACCAAATTTAGTTTACCTAGGACATTGGAATGGAAGGCCTTGTACCAAATTTAGTTTACCTAGGACATTGGAATGGAAGGCCTTGTACCAAATTTAGTTTACCTAGGACATTGGAATGAAAGGCCTTGTACCAAATTTAGTTTACCTAGGACATTAAAATGGAAGGCCTTGTACCAAATTTAGTTTACCTAGGACATTGGAATGGAAGGCCTTGTACCAAATTTAGTTTACCTAGGACATTGAAATGGAAGGCCTTGTACCAAATTTAGTTTACCTAGGACATTGGAATTGAAGGCCGTATACCAAATTTAGTTTACCTAGGACATTGGAATGTAAGGCCTTGTACCAAATTTAGTTTACCTAGGGCATTGGAATGGAAGGCCGTATACCAAATTTAGTTTACCTAGGACATTGGAATGGAAGGCCGTATACAAAACTTAGTTTACCTAGGGCATTGAAATGGAAGGCCTTGTACCAAATTTAGTTTACCTAGGACATTGGAATGGAAGGTCCTATACCAAATTTAGTTTACCTAGGGCATTGGAATGGAAGGCCTTGTACCAAATTTAGTTTACCTAGGGCATTGGAATGGAAGGCCGTATACCAAATTTAGTTTACCTAGGACATTGGAATGGAAGGCCGTATACAAAACTTAGTTTACCTAGGGCATTGAAATGGAAGGCCTTGTACCAAATTTAGTTTACCTAGGACATTGGAATGGAAGGTCCTATACCAAATTTAGTTTACCTAGGACATTGGAATGGAAGGCCTTGTACCAAATTTAGTTTACCTAGGACATTGAAATGGAAGGCCTTGTACCAAATTTAGTTTACCTAGGGCATTGGAATGGAAGGCCGTATACCAAATTTAGTTTACCTAGGACATTGGAATGTAAGGCCTTGTACCAAATTTAGTTTACCTAGGGCATTGGAATGGAAGGCCGTATACCAAATTTAGTTTACCTAGGACATTGGAATGGAAGGCCGTATACAAAACTTAGTTTACCTAGGGCATTGAAATGGAAGGCCTTGTACCAAATTTAGTTTACCTAGGACATTGGAATGGAAGGTCCTATACCAAATTTAGTTTACCTAGGACATTGGAATGGAAGGCCGTATACCAAATTTAGTTTACCTAGGGCATTGGAATGGAAGGCCTTATACCAAATTTAGTTTACCTAGGGCATTGGAATGGAAGGCCTTATACCAAATTTATTTTTTATCCACATATCTGCACAAAAGCTAGTTAGTGAAAGTGAAATCTGTGATATGATATGATGTGCAATGAGAGAGATAACACGATATGGCACTCAAAGAAATAGGTGTGGAAAGAAGGGAGACAAAGTGTTAATGTCAATCAGTAGAAAAAATTTATTAAAATGAATTAAAGTTCAGTAAATTCATTTTTTTTTGTCTCTCAAATTTTTCATTACTGGCAGGAAATATTACATTTTTATTGGTACTTGGTGTGGATTGGGGGAAAATGTTTAGAATATGTACATAATGTACGACTGTTTATCATATGACTACAAATAGAAACTACAAAAGACTGCAATGAAATGACTTTGAAATGATAACTCAAACATATTGTCTGCCTTTATGACATAGTGACATCGTTTGTTATATGTGTTAGAAAAATAATTTATGATATGCTATATAAACTAGACTAACACTGTAGTAATGTGACAATTATCATTATAATTCTTGTGGTGTTTGTTTATATTAGTGGTAATAGTAATAGGTCGTTAAAGTAGAACATAATTATTGTAGTAGTAGTAGTACATAACAATAGCAATAGTGGCGGTTGTAGTATGCACTATATCAGTTGTTCTCAAAGTGGATTGAACTGTTTCTGGGGTTCAGTGGGATTACCAAGGGCGTGCTAATGCTGAAAGGCGTAAGGTAGGTGGCGTTGAAGATAACCAAGAGGGTGGTGGCTTTGAAAAGATTTAGGAACCATTGCAACCATATAACTGATATAATTTGTTGTCAATGATAGGGTGGCTGATCTGTAACCATCTTGAAAATCTTGTTATTGCTACAACTCTTGAATGGATGGTCATAATCAATATGTTTTTTTTTTATATAAAAGACTTCATAAGATGTTAAAGTGCTCATAATAAAAATGGTACCAATCTAACATCCAATATGGCCACCATGGTAGCCATCTTGAAAATCTTGTTATTGATATGCTGTGTTCACCAGAATACCTCTTATGATGTCTAGTAAGTTCTAAATAAATATGGCACCATTCTAATGTCTTATTTGGCTGCCAGAGCAAGAAAAGCATGGTATCATTACTTTCCCTGAATGTACTCAAGTACAAGATTAAAACACCCCCAAAACACAAAACAAGTTACTTAGCAAACAGCTTTAATATTTTGAAATCAATTTTTTTAAAACTTCAAGACATAAAAATCAGACTTTTAACAGCTTATTCAGAATGCAAAATTAAGGCTTCCAAAATCTGAATGTTTGTGATGAAACCAAAATCAATGGCAGGTATAAACCACTCCAACAATAACACCAATAAAACCCATTCTCCTTTTGCTACAGCTTCTTAGCATCACCACAACTAATAGTACAAATATGCCACTAATACACACACTACTACTACCTTTCTTTGTTTGTTTTTGTTTTTATGGTTTAACGCCATTTTTAAGCACAATATAGGCTATACATGGCGGCCAGTATTAATGGTGGAGGAAGAACCCGGAAAAGCCCCGGAAAGAACCACCGACCCACGAGAACCAACTGGCAAGCTTTCTCACAAAACTACATTAGCCGAATCTTAGACTCGAACCCACTCAGACAGAGGTGAGATGGCAGTGATCCGTAACAGACAGCACTTTAGACCACTCGGCCACTTGGGGCCCCTCTACCTTTCTTTAACTACTTAAATAGGATTTATTATAATGACTGAAATAAATAAATTGCATTCAATTTTCATGTGCCTTTCTATTTGTTTGCTTCATTCTATGAAAATTAAAATACCGAAAGATATTTGACACATGAGATTATCAATCTCGATGTTTCTGGATTCTCTACTTCACTTGCGGCTATTCTTTCCACATTCTTTGCCCACTGGGTGTACTGTTGTGAGTTTAGATCTCTTGGCCTCTTTGATTGCACAATGTCAACCAAAGATTCCTCAAACAGGCAAGCATCTGAAAAATGCAGATCAAGAGTTCATCATTTCAGATGAATATCATTTACTAACGGACATCTAACATACTTTTTGTATATACCTTAGCATGTTTATTCATATGATCCTATATTTTGCAATCCATATAATGAAAACCAGCAACAAAAGTTTCTCTTTTCCTTAATTAAACAATTACACATGTTTTCTATAATAAATTAAACTAAGAAAAACAAATGTTACATAACAAGTGCTTGTGTATGATATTTTGGTTTCCAATTTAGAAGCCTTGCACTCTAATGCAGAAATACATAAATATGTAAATATAGTGCATGTGTGTTTTCAGTCTCTTTTTCAATTTTACCCTTTATTTCTATGCATATCGACACTAAACAATGGTTTTAAACAATATTTTATTTTCAAGTAGACACTTTACAAACTGTATGTATATTAAAACACATTTTGTAAGGGTATACAAATTATCCTATTCATATGCAATGTATGTTGGCCACATGACTTAAGAGCACTGTTGGATCTATACTTAATAATGAATTTTAACTGATAGGAGTAACTAGATTACAGTATTGTAATTGAAATTTAGTAAAAATGCTTAATCAACTATACTTAAACAAGATCTTTTTTTTGCTTTATTGAAAGTTCAATAAAATATGGCAATATAATTTTTTTGGTAATCTTGTTTGAAACAATCCCATGTAACAACTACAGGAAAGCAAATACATATATGTCTTCAATCCAACTTGTTCGTCAGTTTCTTTGTTGCCGATAACACATAACCTTAACTAATCATAGACATTACAAAAAAGTATTGAAAGTCAGTATATGAAAGAACTAATACCTTCTTTCCAAATGAACTGAAACAGCCAACATTGGAGTGCATCTACTTTTAGACAGAGGGGCTTTCTTAAAAGTAAACACTCACATTGTTACAACAGTCAATTGATAGGATAGCAAATGTATGGTTTTATTATTTGTCTATGTATGTGTATGAATATCAAGCATTGGGCAAATAGTATTTGATTATCCGCTGACTTTTTTGAACCATTATTTTTTTACATAGGTTAGTGAAAACAACTTAGACCATACAGTGCTTCTCAAATTCCACAGTAAATTAAATTATGTTGGGACCATAAAAATTGTATTTTTATGCTAAATCTTGAATAACATAATATTTCAATTCTGCTTTCTACAAGTTGAATATTTTCCCAAATGTATAATAAAACACAATCTAACATAGTAGTACTTCCCAGACACAGTGATGTCCCCAATTATTTCCCTTTGACAGGTTCACTTACAGTTTTAATCAGATCTTATAAAGAAAATAGCGCACACATTAGCATTTAAAATCTTCATGTCACAGATTCTATTCTTAAAATACAAACTGCTATTTGCATACTATTGTTTTAGTTTCAAACGTAATTTTATCATCAAATAATAATTTGCAGAAATCGGCCTGGGGCTAATGGTCAATCTACTATCAAAACACATGCCTGTGAATGTGCATGAGTTTGTCAGCACAATTGAAATCAACACCAGATACTGAATCGCTTGATGCATACATTTTGCCTTGATGTTTAACTTTACGCCAGATATCGAATGTTTTGATGCATACATTTTGCCTTGATGTACAACTTTACACCAGATATCGAATTGCTTCATGCATACATTTCGTCTTTATGGAATAAACGGCTATGGTGAGGGAGCATCTAAAAAATTCGGACCCTAATTACATCTAAAAAATCACCGGACAAATTCATTTTTGCTTTCTAAACAGAAAAAGGCAAAGTCTTCCTGTTTTAGGTGACTTAGTCACTTTGCCTGGTAGCATGACCCCATCAGTTTATCTTTTTAACTGCTGAATGTTTAAATCAACTCTAATATTCTTAAATGGCAAGATTTTCAAGTTTGCTACCATAATGGACATGTTGTATAACGAATCAGCACCATTTTCAGTTAGGATAAACCAGACATCATCAAAGTCTTTTGGTTCAATATGACATTCCATTCATAAGGAGTAGACAGAAGCAGATTTTCAAGATGGCTGCCATGGTGACCATATTAAATTACAGATCAGCACCTGTTACATTTAGGATCAACTATACTTTGGAAGAAGTCTTTTGGTTAAAAGCCTATATTTTGAAATGATCATCCATCCAGAAGAAGTGATACAAAAATTTCAAGATGGCCAGTGATGACTTATTACTTCCAGATGTAAACTATTTTCATTTAGTACAAATACCATAAGAAATTTTCTGGTGAAATCCCAATGTCAAAAATTAATGTTCTAGCAGTGATAACAATATTTTCTAGATACTGAAATTTTGAGGTCAGATTGGCACTATTTTACTTAGGACCACATGACATTATTGACATTATAAGAATTATTTCAGGTAAAACAATGTAGATATCACTATACTATCAGAAGGAGTTGAGATAATATGGTTTCAATATAACCACCATGGCAACCAATTTTGATGTCATAATGGTACTTTTAAGTGTCATGGCAATTATCAAAGTTGGAATGGCAATAATGAACTTATGTTAATGGACAGAAAAATGGATAACAGACAGCAGGCCATCTCATAATGTCTCCTGATATATGACCAGATGTGCTAATAATGTGATCTCATCAAGCACTTGAAGTATAATATTCAGTTTCAATACAGGTTTAAAATGGCCTTCATTTTGCAATTATCTAAGATATATCTGCCACAGTATGTCTGCATACCCATGTTTGTTTAAACTGTAGTCAATGATAGACATCTGATTTCTTAACTCTTTTGGACAAAAAGATTATCACTGTTGAAACAAATGAAATTCCTAAAATGATGATGTATACTGTATTTGCCCTTTAAATACCTGTGCTCACCATCCAGACCCCAGATACAACTAAATCGAAAGGCTTTTATATGTGGGTCAACCAGTCCATGCAATTAGTCAGGGTACTTTTCAAAAGTAAATTAATTCTGAAAGAATTAATATTTAGTGAGTAATTTTTTTTAATTTGGAAGGTACGTGTTGGTTTTGATTCCTGTATTCCTGGCTTTTTATCCTCTAAATCACTAAAGAATAAAATATATCTGATCTAGCCTTCTATGCAACTCCTGTTGGACATGCATCTCCCTCAGGTGGGTTCCTTAGCTTCTAACCAAAGGCCTTTGGAAATTATTTCAGTAGACTTGTTGATTATTGATATAAATTCAAAGGTTTGTGCTTGAAGTTAATAAATTAAATAGCAAACCTTGCCAGATATCTATATTTATGTCACATTTTCTACTGCATTGGTTGTAATGCTTTCCCTTATTTGCATACCATATATACTCACATATAAGCTGAGACCAACTGCAAACAGCACAGACCCAGATCTGCCAAATGATCTGTAGAGTTTGACAGGACAAGTCAGCAGAACAAACAAACAGAGACCTTGATCTGCAGGTGCATCATGCTATAGTAGATCAGGATCTTTGTTGTTTGCCTTGACTTACAGGGGAGTATATTTTGTAGTTGATAGAGGTATTTGGTAGTTGATAAAGACCTATGTTAGCAAAATCTATTGATCTCAAGCTAACTAAAGAACAAAATGGGAAATTAATATTTAAAAAGTCCAGTCATTTATGCCCACATAATCGCACTTGTTTGTAGATGAATTGGTATTATGTACTTTTGGTTCGATTTCTTATGTATTACAGCCATGAGAGTCTCTTTAACTTGTTCCTTGAAAGCATTATGTACTAATATATTTAAAGAGCTGATCTGTCTATCCTTTTTTATTTTATCAAGATGTATTACCTACTTCTATAAAATTAGTATATGCTAGTATCTTGGATTCCATCAGTGTTTTTTGGTTATCAAATTAATATTCATGTCATTAGTTTTGTCAGTGTTTGCTCTTAAAATGATTTCCACGAATGAAAGATTTCTCTTTTCATACATTTCAATCAACATTAGTAAAATAAATGCAATATGCCCGAAGTTACATGCAGTTTTCTTTTTCCTTCTTGTATTCTCCTTTTTCTCTAAATAAAACAATCAAGCATAAGTCAAAAGTAAAATTTTGAAAAGTTTTGTTCTTTCTGAAAATCTGGCATTAAGAGAGATAACATTTGTTAAAGACAAACATATTCAAGAGATTCACAGAAATAGAGCAATATCTTTCAATGGCATAAGTGCCAAGAAGAAATTATCAATCAAGGAATACTGAGAGTGAAAAACAAAATGGGCTGATCAAAGGAGAGAACCATGAAGAAATTAACCAATCAATAATTCTAATTCAATTCCTTTCAATTAAACTTATTACCAATAGAGCATCAATAACACGGCTAACCCTAGGTAAATTTTGCATATAGTGACCTAAAACATGGCTGCCTTGTTGGCCACAATTGGAAATTTGAGGGGCACATTTTCTTTTAGATCTGACCAGACCCTGGGAAAAATGTGTGTATTAAGCTTCATTACAATACTTTAGTAGTTTAGGAGGAACAACAATAAAACTTATGCTAACACAAAGATGGGCATAAACATCATATAGAAAAAGAAAGTATAAAACAAAACCATTGGAAAGATTATACCTTGAAGCTTTTCCTGAACATCAATCATTGCCCGTAGGATCCTATTCTTACACATGTCATCAGGCCTGTCTTTCATTTTTATCTTGTCTATATTAGAAGTAAAAAAAAAATCAGGAAATGTTTGAGAATATATAAACAAATTGGGAGTAAATATATCTTGATTGAAATCTACATTTAAATGCAAAATTTCCCCTGAAAATTAATTTTAAAAAAAACTATTTACACTTCAGTATCTTGTAGCATTTTGATTTCAGCAACCATCGATTGACCATTACAGTGTGTTTAATTAGTAGGGTAATTTATGATTTTAAACCTTCTCCATGCTCTCTAAGAACCATTATTATATACTCTAAACTGAAAACTCATATTCTATGAACAAAAAAATATATAATTTAAACCTGTATTTGCCCGATATATTCACCAGACTCAGGTTTTAAATGGCACATATTCTGATCAACCAATCATCTGTCATGGCAGCTCTCAGATGCCATTATTTCAACTTGTCATTTTCTTTATTTATCAATTAAACTGCTAATTAAACACTTAACAGGTAAAATTTATAGGCACTATCTTAAGTTTACAGAATGTTTCTTTGTTGAACAATCGATAAAGATGTTGTCTACAAAGGAAAGTTTAATTCAGTGGTCACTAGGTCTAGTTCAATTTTTTAAATATTGCCAACAAAGTTTTTTTTTAAAATCATTTTGTTTCCCATCAGTTCAAGCACTTTATTGCCACTAAACACAATACAAGGAAAAAAGTATCTTTTGGCAATATAAAACATCTTATAACTGAGCGAGTGACAAGGATCTGTACTATAAACATCACATTTGTCCCACATACCACATGAATCCAAGTCCGGAATTATTTAAAATAATAACAGCAACACAACAAACTTGCATGCCAGTATCATGAAGCCTCCTCCCACTCACCCCACCCCTGCCCCCTAAAATGTGGCTGTGAAATCAATCTCAGTTGATTCCACAATCATGTAAAAGTTAATGGGTTACAAATTGTCATATAATAGGTCTCTTAATATTTTCACTTAGTTTCAAATCCTGAATCGCCTTTTCTTAAGTTGGTAATTCTAAGTGACTGTCAAACGTTGATGTCATGAAATTAGTATTAGTGTCCAGGATTTATCTTGGCCGGTTTTCAAACACAATTGCAACATCCCATTTTTTCCTTAGTTTGATGTTTCTCTTAACTGACCATCTGAATTGAAAGAGTAATTTGTTTTCTTGACGTTGGATAGACCCTAAGTTTCATCCCTGCTGTCTTTAGCAGCATCTGATACTTAATTAAAATGAGGATGTCTTCATTCATTGCCTCTGTGACTACTGATAGAAACATCAGCACTCTGACTTACTACTGATGTTAAAACTAAAATAATGGCAGTGAAAGACTTTTAACTCGTTTTGCAAAATAACAAACTGATGCACCAAGCTAGCTTCATCAACAAACATGCTCTCCTGGTAAATACCACTGTGAACTACTAGGAACAACTAAGAGCACTAAGTAGTCTTCAAAGCACTTATTAAAGAAAATACAGTTAAACCTGTTATGAGAGACCAACCCTTCTCTCAACAAAAAGTGGTCTATCAAGACAGGTGGTCTCTCATAGCAGGTTTGTAAAAAAATGTTCAGTTTTAGAACAATTTCAAGAAAAATAACCACAATCTCTGTACACATATTCTATTCTTAATTAATAGTTCTGGCTAAAAAAAATTATGCATTCATCTAAAAACACAATTAAATAGCAAAAAAGACTTACTTCTATGATTAAACATGAAAACACATTTACATTTGAAAAGTACATATTTCAGCATATAAAATCATTCTTGAATTAATTACACCTTTTCCTTTCTAACAACATAAATTTGTTTTACCAACATTTAAAACTACTATTTTGCGAGTTTTCACTTCTTTCAGTTACAACAAATATTTTCTCCAGCCTTAAAATTTGTCTCTTTTTAGTTGGAGGTTCATCGATTGTTATTAATGTTCTAGGTGTTAAAATTAAATTATTAATACTCAGTTGTAATATCGAACATAAAGATGGTTTTGACAGGACTGTGGGAAAATATGAAAATCTATGCATGTGCATTGCATATCTAACAGTTAATGAAATAAAAAGAAACATTTATCTCATCTAGAAACAGAACCATTTACTCAGAGATGATATTCAATGGCTTCATTGAAAGATCACATCAAGGGATTAACTCTATAAGCAAAGTGTGTAACTCAGTCGAACC
The DNA here is from genome assembly GCA_029339505.1 of Unio delphinus. NCBI lineage: Eukaryota > Metazoa > Mollusca > Bivalvia > Unionida > Unionidae > Unio > Unio delphinus. Next base: position 7,803,126 of record JAQISU010000005.1, read on the forward strand.
AACTTGAATAGACGACAGCTTTGTGATTGGGATGTAATCATCTAATATTGGGGGGAAAAAAATCATCACAAGTCTTGAACACTATCAATTAAATCCTGCAAACAATTCACTGTTGCTGGTTTAATCGATAATTACTTTATTCACCCCTGGCAATACAGATTAACTTTAAAGCCAAACACTAATACGCGACCATTACATCAAATTAGGCAGTAAAATGGCAATTTGTACAATGGTTTATGGATGCATCTATCACTGGTAGCAATAATACTTTATTCTTTTCTTTTCTTAATAAAAGATTCTTCTTCTGCTGTTTTTTATATATCAAACAATCGTTGCTAATCAAACGGTCTTTGTAAGAATTGACCATTACATCAAATTAGGCAGTAAAATGGCAATTTGTACAATGGTTTATGGATGCATCTATCACTGGTAGCAATAATACTTTATTCTTTTCTTTTCTTAATAAAAGATCCTTCTTCTGCTGTTTTTTAAATATCAAACAATCGTTGCTAATCAAACGGTCTTTGTAAGAATTGACCATTACATCAAATTAGGCAGTAAAATGGCAATTTGTACAATGGTTTATGGATGCATCTATCACTGGTAGCAATAATACTTTATTCTTTTCTTTTCTTAATAAAAGATTCTTCTTCTGCTGTTTTTATATATCGAACAATCGTTGCTAATCAAACAGTCTTTGTAAGAATTGATTACATATAGGTCAGGGGTGCCTGTCTGTTCTCACAATACGGTTGTTGATATGGATGCTTTCTCTACATTAAGGCTGGGAAGCAGGTGAAGTGTGGGAATAATTAGTCTGGCTCCCTACTTTTTTATGCATCTTGTGTTGCTCACCCCTAGTGGAAAACAACACAGAGAGCATACAAAGCAAGGAACCAGACTATTAAATAATCTACATATACTTTAGTATATACTGGTATTGTTCAAAGAAGCATTATTTCCCTTTATTTTGGTGTATGATTGATAGTTGTAATATGGGTAGCCGAGTATACAGCTTGGCCTTACTCCAAATATGCGCCCCTCAAAAAACTGCTTAGACCATTTACAATTTCCACAGGTACAATATCCAATGAAATTTTAGCCACAGTACATGAAAGTAACATAGAGGTATACCAACATTCTTTCCATTTCTGCATGTTGCAAATGTAAACAACTTCACTTTATACCCACCACTTTCTCAGTAGTTCGTGATTATCTGTACAGCACCCCCATTATCCTTTCTGGATAAAAATGATACCAGAGATTTAAAATCAAGAGAGACAACTCTTTATATACACTACACTAAGACTGCAAGTATTACTGTTCATTCAGTTTTATTAGTGCCATTATAGCTCAGTGAAAAAGATTATGGTTATATGTTTCTGGGGTGCATACCACAAATTAATTATCTAGCTACTAGAACTAGTCTCATCCTAAACACAGTCCAACTCGATTATCTCAATTACATCAGGGATGTTAAAAAAATAGTTGACAACCAGGTTCAGAGATAACAAAGTCAATAAAAACCAGTAAATGAATTTTAAGTTTCCTTGACCTATATTTGTCTCTTACTCTTAGGTAAAAAGGAACATTGCCATAAGTAACAACAGAAAATATAAAATGAACAGTGTTGGTAATTAGTTAATTAATAACTCGTGTGTTAACATGCATGTGAGCTCTCTGAAATAAATGTACAGTATTTACTCTATTTTCTCTTTTAAATCCAGTCAATGTATAATTTGCAGTTTTAATATTACTCAGTAATAAAAGTATACTTTAGTAAATAAAGTAACCTTATTTCCACAAGAAATAATGTCAGTAAATATCCAAACTTCCTTAATACTTTCTAATGGCTGAAAGAAATGATAGGGGTTTTTTTGGAGGAGGTGGGAGGTGGGGCAAAGGGCTAATGAGATGCAAACATACGCCGTAAATAATAATACAACAATTATTGAGAACTTTTAATTGAAAAAATAATCAAAATTCAGTGAGTTTTGGATGCCTAAGAATTCATTAAACAGTACTGTTCATGCAGAATCACATCAATCAATCAATCAATCAACCAATCAATCAATCAATCCTCTCTGCGCCGTCTGGTGCTTGAAGCAACAGCAAGGGAGCACCATTTCCGTCTGTCGGCAGCTATTGCAGGGGCGGTCTGATAGGTGAGGCCTCTGGTCTTAAGGTCTCTCTCCACTGTTCGTCGCCAGGTCTCTTTGGGTCTGCCACGGTTCCTTTTCCCCTGTGGGGTCCATCTCAGTGCCACCCTTGGTAATGAGTCAGGAGGCATTCTGCAGACATGGCCGAGCCATCTCCATCGCCGAGTTGAAATGATCTCAGAGATGGTGCTTGCACCCGCTCTGTGCCGAAGTTCCTCATTTGAGATCGTGTTTGGCCAGAAGATCCTCATAATGCGTCGCAGGCATTTGGTTTGAAACACTTCGAGCTTGTGTTCTATGTTCGCAGTGGACTTCCAACACTCTGAGCCGTACAAAAGGACGCTCAACACGTTGCTCTTGAAGATACGGATCTTCGTGTGGACACTGAGGTTTCTTGTCCTCCATATGGGCTTCAGCATTGCGAAGGTCTGGTTGGCCTTGCCGATTCTTGTGACGACTTCCCTTGTGCTATCTCCATCCATGGCGACCTTACTACCCAGGTAAGTGAAATCGTCTAGTTCTTGCAGTGGCTGGTCATTGATGGTGATTGGGTTGCCCACTCTAGTATTCTTCCTCAAGACTTTTGTCTTCCCTATGTTGACTTGAAGACCTATGGTATTTGCTGTCTGTACAAACTGTTGTGTCTTCTGTTGAATATCCTGGTGTCTGCTTGCCAGCAACCCGATGTCGTCGGCATAGTCCAGGTCATCCAACATTGAGGTCAACGTCCATTGTATTCCATGCCTCTTGCCCTCTGTGGTGCGGCGCATAATCCAGTCAATGGCCAGTGAGAAGAGAATTGGAGAGAGAATGCATCCTTGCTTCACTCCGGTTTCCACCTTGAATGGTTCAGTGAGTTGGTTGTTGTGGATTACTCTGCACTCAGAGTTTTCGTACAGGGACCTGATGACATTGACAATTTTCTTGGGGATGCCATGACTCAACCCTCAATTTAATAAAAAATCACCATCCATGACTCGACCATCAAGATTCAACCATCAATCACCATCCACGACTCGACCAGCAATTTAATAAAAAAAATCACCATCCATGACTCAACCATCAATTTAATAAAAAAATCACCATCCATGACTCGACCATCAATTTAATAAAAAAAATCACCATCCATGACTCGACCTTCAATTTAAATTAAAAAAAATCACCATCCCTGACTCAACAATCAATTTAATAAAAAATATCAATATCCATGACTCGACCCACAAGACTCAACCATCAATTTAATAGATAATCACCATCCATAACTCGACCATCAATTTAATAGAAAATCACCATCTATGACTCGACCCTCAATTTAATAAAAAATCACCATCCATGACTTGACCATCAATTTAATAAAAAAATCACCATCCATGACTTGACCCTCAATTTAATAAAAATTCACCATCCATGACTCGACCCTCAATTTAATAAAAAAATCACCATCCATGACTTGACCATCAATTTAATAAAAAATCACCATCCATGACACTTGTTGCTCTTGACATATACTGGAGATAAACAATGTTTACATTCATCTATTACTTCTTTATTTCTTCATGTTTTCTAGCTTAGGAAAATTATTCTAGTCTGGGCAATGTATATGTATTAAACGTAAAAATGAATGAATTTTCATTTTATGTTTTGAAACATACATTGAGATCAGTATGAACCCACCTTCCTTTTTGATATAAGCTATCTTTTTTTTATAGTACCTCTATGTACACAGTTCATATAATATTTAATTTATATCTCAATGCAATCTGTTTATGATCAGATTTGTAAAGTTTCAGGGTCCCAATATACCTCATATCAGCCTCTTACAGCTCCACATACAGGTGACAGACACACTTCAAGACCCTACAAACTTCCACAAGTCTCTCTTCCTGAGGCATTCTTATTCAACAAAAAATTAATAGCTAGGCTGGTACATTTAGCTGTGACAGGACTTGCCCACGAACCAATGTATTATGTGTTGTTTACATCTGTTATTCGCTCAACAGCACACACTTGTTTCTTCTTCTATGTATGCTTAAACATATTGGCTAGCAAGGTGTACTGTGTGTTTAGTCTCTATAACAGATTGAAGGAGCATATATCTTACTGAATCCAATGTGACGCACATGGCTTACCATTTATGTTCTGCTGTGTTTTGCGATTATTCACAAAGAAAATGTAATCAGTAATATAAGATTGCATATTAATTTTTTGTGTGCCTTTATTGGTTTAAACTGGAGTCAATTTAATATGAGGCATCCATTTTACCACATGGCCATGCAATCAAAGAATTTCATTGAATTTCAGGCTGCTCTTGTTTTCGACACAGCACTGAAATGAATTTCTGAGTGAAATACTGTACGAACCTTCCTTGGGCCTGCTGATGTATTTCTCTATCTCTTCCTTGTATTTTTCCACAGTGGACAATTTACAGGTGTCCAGGTTTGCCATGATACTGATTATGTAATCCACTGCCTCATCGTCAGATGTAGATTTACCCACTCCAATGGAGGCAGTCAGTCCCATAATCTTGGAAATTAAAATAAATCAAAATAGCTTAGTAAATTATGCAAATAAAACCCAGCTTCAATTTACCAAAAAATGGAAGGATGATTTTAGAAGAAAAGACTATATTGGGAGAAAATTACATTGCAGCAGACATACATGAGAGATTTTGCTGTTTTTTAAAAACGCCCTTACTTTTTTTCTGCTGGTGAGGACATCACTCCAGCCTAAAATGATCAAATATATAGCCAACAGATCGATCAATGGAAATATTGTTGGATCCTATATTTTTTCATACACAATCTCTTCCTCAAAATTAAATATTTTTGCACATTATATTTTGGGGTACCTTCGGAGAATAAAATACAATAAAGCAATTTGAAAGACATAAACCATATTTAAGACGACTCTGTGTATAAGACAAAGCTAAGATTTTCTGTTCAAAAAGTATCTTTTTATAAGCTGGTAAATATTCTTTTCAATTGTTCCATGATTTAGAAAATATGAATCAATCACCTTGTGAGACAAAATTACCTGCGGCAAGTTTGGGACATTACTTTTAACTTTGGCCATCAAATATTTTCTCATTAGTCTGTTGTAAGCCTCATCCTTCTTGGTGTGATGGCATTCATCCAGTATCATTAGGCTAAAATCACTCAGGGACACAGTCTGCTTTTCCAAGTTGTTAAAAAGAATCTGTGGTGTGAAGCAGATGATGTCACAGTCTGGCAAGAAAATGTCCAGTGCTGTGGAATGCTCTGAGTCACCAGTTATCAGTTTGGTCTGGAAAATTGGAATTTAAAAAGAAATTTAATAACAGTTTAAAAGTGTGCTTGAATTAAATAATTCTATAATTAAACCACTCACAAAGACTAATATTACATTTCTTACAATCATTTTCAATACTATACAAGCATCATTTAAACATTCAATGAGCTTAACAGCATCTAAATAAGGATATTAATTTGAAATTTTGAAAATGAATTAAAGTTTAGTTTCTTGTCAGATAAGCTCAGTAAATATTCCCATACAGACTAGCTAAATCTGAGACTGATGACAGTTGTGTCACATTCCAAGTACCTTTACTTTTAAAGACAAATTTGTTATATCAGGCCTTAAAGTTAACAAGATAAAAAACTGAGTTCCAATTCAAGAGAAAAAAAAAACTATACTTATAAAGTTTTTGTATACTTTAGGTATAGTTTTTAATTTGGATGTCTGAAATATGACCTTGTACACTTTTGAAAATTTATCTGAAATCTGACCTTGTTAACTTGTAAATATTTTAAATTTGACCTTGAATACTTTAGAAAATTTATCTGAAAGCTGACCTTGTAAACTTGCGAATATTTGAAATTTGGCCTTGTATACTTTTGTGAATATCGTACACTAATAATTTAATAATAATAATAATAATTTAAATTAAAAATTTAAATAATTTAAGATATTAAAGTAATAGGTATCCAAGTGATTTTACACAAATTATTGCAGTTGCATTAGTTGAAAAATGAAGGGAAGATTTTCATTGGTCAGAACATAATCATGTCATCTGACCCAATTGCAATTATTTCTGTATAAACTGTATGGAGAACTACTTAATACTAACTTTTATTTATCGCTGGAAGGCATATACACTGCATGCCTTTCAAAAGAAATAAAATTGGTTGGTTTATATTTTATTTTAAAAAACTTGAATAAATTGATTTGACAGAATTGAATAAGACATCTCTGGTGTTTTTTCCCAAAATATAAATAATTCTTTCTTTCGAATTGAAAAAGAAAAAAAAAACAAGGGGGGGGGGGCTCAAAATCTGGCATGAACATTGTGGTTATAGCACTTTCACTGCAGCTCATTACAAATGAATTTAAAACTATAGGTATATGCAAAGAGGGATCGGGAGGAGGGTGTGTGTCAAAGACTAACATTAAAACAATTTGATCCACAGTCCAACAATGTAAGATGCCAATTAATGATAGTTACGATGTGGAGTGGATGGGTGATCTGCACTGTTTAACTATAGGACCCCATCACTATATCCATTTACAGATAGTCTTAATTTCATTTGCTGTTATTGCTGTAGTAGGGTTTAACGCCATTTTGTTCAGCACAAGCTAGGCTATACATGGCGGGAGTATGATGGAGGAAAAACCCGGGGAAAACCACAGAAAGAACCACGACCCACAAGCTACTGGCAAGATTTCTCACATACCCACATTGGCCAAATCCGAGACTGGAACCCATGCAGACAGAGGTGAGATGGCAGTGATCCATAATGGATAGCGCTTTAGATCACTCTGCCACTCGGGGCCCCCTAATTTCATTTGAAAATATCCCCTGTAGGTAGCCTAAAACTGTTAAATTCAACCTGAAAATTGATTTAAAAACACAAAAATTGGTTCCTTACATATCTGGCCAAGTCACAATGAAGTCATGAGAGCATCAAATCCAAGAGTCATTCATACGTCAAACAAAACAACATATCTGTTGCTTTGAATAATGAACTTCCACTAAGATCACATATGCCAATTTAGATAAAAAATATTAAGTCCATGCTGTAGAATGTTCAAAACCACAGATCGTCTACCATTTGTAAATATTTTTGTTTGATATTGACAGTTATTACTCTGCAAATGGAGAATCCTGTTCTATATATAACTACATGGCAGCTGCCTCAATAAGAATCATATACCTAAACAGGCTCTAAAACTGAAAGTAATTATCTTTAACAAACCCCAAATAAGAACAAAAAATAAATACAATTGTAAATAATAGCAATTATAAGAGTTTAACAGGTTTTCTCTTTGCTCTTTGGTCATTATTTGTTTGAGTCAGCAAGTGACAGTCAATACCATGATAAACTCAGAAAAAAACAATTGCAACTCTTATTTAAACAACACCAGAAAAAGTAAGTAGACTATGTAGATACCACATTACATTATACTAATTTGATATGTTACGAAACAAACGTAACCGCTCTGGTGGCCTAGTGGTTAGAGCATCCACCGCAGAAGCAGGAGGTCGTGGGTTCAATCCCCGGCCGAGTCATACCAAAGACTTATAAAAATGGTACAAACAGCTGCCTCACTTGGTGCTCAACATTATGAGGTTAGTGTTAGGACTGGTCGGCCTAGTACATGTATCTGGATAATGTGACTGGGTTGGACATCATGCTAAATGTCTGTGGCATGATGCCCCAGTGCTAGACATCATTATAAACTGCTTCCATGAAGACATCATAACGATATAACTGAAAAATTGTTAAAGCTACATAAAAAATCCTAATCAAACAAACAAAACACACCTTTCCCTCAACAACACATGCAAAGCATGGTCAATAAAAATAAATCCAACTATAAGTGAGGGTGTGAGTTACCACTCCAAAAATCTGCTAAACATCGAGAAAACTGCAGAGGTGGGTGGGAACTGGGCTGTTTAATGACTGAATAATTTTATAATCATGTTGAGAATTATCGTCTATAAAGCATCTGAAGATTGCTAACATTAATCCTACTGGTTTCAACAATCATCATATATACACGGAAACATTTGTGTATTACACTGTTGCTTTTTGTTTTGTTTAGTTTCTGGAGTGGTATATGAAGAGTATTTTGAAGAAGGCAGTCAGAAAGCAAGAAACCAGATACACCACCAAACAATATTCATGTTTTAAAAAACTATTGACATTTATTTCATTCAACAATCGTCTACATCAAAACTCAAATTTTTTATTTTTCAATAAGTAAAATATTTATGCCGTGATTTCATTGTAAGCAATAGTGAAACTTTTTATCATCTTTGAAGATATTTGTAAGTGCCAATGAAAGAATTCTTTGAAACTAATTTTCAAAAAAAATTTCTGTATCATTTTGTGATTAAGCTCCTTTTACAAAGTTTTTTATTTGCTTGGTGCCTTGCTACCTTTGGTTGCAGTTATGACTGAATAGGCCAGTTTCAAGCAGTTTATTTATACTATGTAAACAATGTCATTTAGAACAGTCTTTGATTGGTAATCTGACATACAATCAGTTTCAAGCAGTTTAATTATGCTATGTACACAATGTCATTTAGAACAGTCTTTGATTGGTAATCTGACATGCAATCAGTTTCAAGCAGTTTAATTATACTATGTACACAATGTCATTTAGAACAGTCTTTGATTGGTAATCTGACATACAATCAGTTTCAAGCAGTTTAATTATACTATGTACACAATGTCATTTAGAACAGTCTTTGATTGGTAATCTGACATGCAATCAGTTTCAAGCAGTTTAATTATACTATGTACAGTCTTTGATTGGTAATCTGACATATACTATGTACAGTCTTTGATTGGTAATCTGACATACAATCAGTTTCAAGCAGTTTAATTATACTATGTACAGTCTTTGATTGGTAATCTGACATACAATCAGTTTCAAGCAGTTTAATTATACTATGTACAGTCTTTGATTGGTAATCTGACAAACAATCAGGGCCTGCAGATCTTAAGTTTACAGGACTTGCATGAATTTTAATTTTTCTTTTATCACATCATTTTTGCTTTATTCAAAAGACATAATTAACGTGACAGTACAAATAAGATCAGTTTTATTTCAGTGCAACAATACAACACACACTTCTGCTGGTCAGATATCAACACATGGTCTGTACTTAATTAGGTTCCCACAGAAATGCTCATGCAACAGCTATAATGGTAAATTGACACTTTTTATGTTTAATTACACTGCATTAATGATGATTACACTTAAATGGAACCAATAAAATAGAACTAAAACACAAATTGCACTTGATAAAATACTTTTTAATTGGTATTTATTAATTAAACTGCTTACTCCACTAGGCATAAATATCGTTAATTACTGTGTATTAAGAGTGTTGTTTGGAAAGAAAATGTAACAAGTTATATATATTCTTATTAAAAGCTGATAATTTCAAAATGTTTATCAAAATTTCCATGTCTTATTTACCATTTTGAACAACAAAATTAGCAACATATATGTTTCAGTTACTAATTTCGGTTGGAATTTTCTTCAAGTTTAATAAATACTGATAAATCTTTGGATATTTTCTGGTTAAAAAATGGGATCTATGCCTGACCCCACATTATAAGTGGATTCGATAGTTTACAGGGCATGAGTTATTGAGGGAGTGGTGTAAAGTGTAATATTAGATCAACACTTTTCATTTATTACAAGTACAATGTCAAAGGCATCCAAATTAACATAAAACCAATCATTTTTTCTAAGGTATTTTGAAAAATCAACAATTACTGTCTCTTTGAGGCAAGTTACGTATTAAATTTAAGATAGAAGAATTTGTTGTATATCAAGCAAAACAATTAATGCCATTCCAATGTTTCTATACATTTCAGAAGAAAAGATTACTCATATAATTTATTTAGTATATGTTGTCTTTGGATCTAAAGAGGATGATCTGCAAACTCAAAGAAGAATTAAAATACTGGTACTCATATTTATTACTAAAAAATTCCATACTGGCAATAGTGTTTATTACAAGAAAATTCCATGTGTCTTACTGGTAAACTGCATACATGTACACGTTTTTTTTACCAGCAGATTGCATACTGGTATATGTGTTTATTACTGGCAAATTGCATACTGGTATATGTGTTTATTACTGGCAAATTGCATACTGGTATATGTGTTTATTACTGGCAAATTGCATACTGGTATATGTGTTTATTACTGGCAAATTGCATACTGGCATATGTGTTTATTACTGGCAAATTGCATACTGGTATATGTGTTTATTACTGGCAAATTGCATACTGGTATATGTGTTTATTACTGGCAAATTGCATACTGGTATATGTGTTTATTACTGGCAAATTGCATACTGGTACATGTGTTTATTACTGGCAAACTGTATGCTGATACATGTATTATTACTAGGGCATAACTGATTAGCTTTTTCTACCGATTTCCGATTCCGGATTTTGGGCATGAAATTTTTCCGATTCCGGATACGATTCAATTAATCGGAAATGCTAAATCCTTATTTTTTTTTCTAAAACATTTCATCTTCCGTTTCCGGGTTTCTGGTATCTGGTTTTGCCGTGTCTAGCATGTTACTTAGTACTTTACCATATCCGGCTTCATTTCCGGTTTTCACCCGCGAGTTCAAATAGATTGTCTCACAGCGTGGTTGTGTTGACCATATTGGACTTTTCTGACTTCTTATTTAACTTTATTAACGCACTATCAAATGACATGCAGTGTTAGACACGGTGCTATAGAAATTCAACTTTTTTATTTTTATTATCCGAATCGGTCGTTCCTGCCTTGTCCGACTCCGATTAATCGGAAGTACATACTATCCGGTGGAATCCGATTTCCGGATCAAAAGTCGGTTATGCCCTAATTGTTACCAACAAATTGCATACTGGTACTCATTACTCATCCTTGTTACCAGGAAATTGCATTCTGGTACCCATGTTTACCACCCACAAATTGCATGCTGGTACAACTGTGATTACCAATAAATTGGATGCTGTTACTCATCCTTGTTACCAGGAAATTGCATACTGATATTCGTGTTTATTACTGGCAAATTGCATACTGATATTCGTGTTTATTACTGGCAAATTGCATGCTGGTATCCATGTTAAATAGCTACAAACTGCATGCTGAGAGTTGTGTTTATTACCAGAAAATTCTTTACTGGTACTTTAGTTTTTTTCTGGAAAACTGCATATTGGTACTTGTGATTACTGATGGCAAGTGGCATGCTGTTCTGTACTTGCATTTATTACCATCAAATTGCATACTGGTACTTATGTTTATCAACATCAAATTGCATACTGGTACTTATGTTTATTACCATCAAATTGCATACTGGTACTTTCCATCAAATTGCATACTGGTACTTATGTTTATTACCATCAAATTGCATACTGGTACTTATGTTTATTAACATCAAATTGCATACTGGTACTTATGTTTATTACCATCAAATTGCATACTGGTACTTATGTTTATTAACATCAAATTGCATACTGGTACTTATGTTTATTAACATCAAATTGCATACTGGTACTTTCCATCAAATTGCATACTGGTACTTATGTTTATTACCATCAAATTGCATACTGGTACTTATGTTTATTAACATCAAATTGCATACTGGTACTTATGTTTATTAACATCAAATTGCATACTGGTACTTATGTTTATTACCATCAAATTGCATACTGGTAATTGTGTTTCTTATGGGCAAACTGCATATTGGTACTCATGTTTTTCAGACATGCCAACAGAGACAAGTCCATCTCAGTAAGGCAGTTGAATTTTTCAATAAGTTTGACCAGTTTTCAGTAAGGTGTAACAAAATATCATAAACTGCTATTGTAAAGCTGGAAAACTAATTAAAAGTTTGGTAGCTGGAATGTGCAGTGACAATAAACATTATGTTCAACTGAAATGCTTGTAAAGTATGCATCAACTTTATTTATCACTAGTACAGTTGAACAAATTTTAGTTCCAAACCCTATGCAGCACAATGGCTTATTGCTGTCTCTAAACTTGACGTAATTCTTGTAAATTCTTTTTCCATTTCACATGATGATGGCAATCCTGTTTCCCACCAATAGCCAAACTCAATTTGGCAGGTGATGTCCAATAAACATAATTATGTCCCTTCCAGCTTTTATTTATAAGAATCTGAATATTCCTTTTTATTTTTCCTGTGTTGATTATTAACACTTTTCAAGAGGCTTAGTTTTCCTTTCATCTTAAACATGCATTGATTGCTGGATGCCATTTTTAAAAAAATTCTGTGATAAACAGTTTGATCATGTAGACGCTTTGTATGAGCAAAAATGTGCAGTTTAAAGCATCTGATGTGCTACTGTAAGGTTAGTCTTGTTCGCCTGACCAATTTCACTACTTCTATTATGAAACCAGGATCAAAATCAAACATGCATGTACCAATTTTCCTGATTTTTTTGGTAAATGATCATTTTTCTGAGGTTTTTGCTTTTATGCCTAAGTCTGTATTTAAGGGTAAATTTCTTAAGACTTAAGGCAAAGACATAGGAGTTGGCAGATCTGTTTTTACCCGCAAACTGCATAATGGTATTCATGTGTTTATTACTAACAAATTGAATGCTGTGACCCATGTTTATTATTGGTAGATTATATACCTACAAGTCTATGTAAAACAAAAGCAGAATAGAATCTAACCGTGTAGTTTGCTAAATATTTCACAAATCTCTGGTGTTGCTGCTTGATCAGTGGGTTGGTTCTGGCCATGAAAGCTACCAACTTCTCTACAGGTTAAAAAGAAAAGACTTGAGTGGTATTCAATTATATTAAATAAATCTTTGTGAGCATAATAATTTACTTAACTAAATAATTACAATTACGCAGTGAGTAACAGGTACAAAATAGATGCACCAACTTTTATATCCTAGATCAACATGGCTCACCAAGAAGCAAAAGTGTCAACATGGATTTCTTATTTTCCAAATTCTTTACAGCAAAATATTTCTACTGGATTATTATTATCCAAGTAATAAAACGATATTACAGTGACACCTAGTGAATTTCATTAGAACATAAATGTAATGCCAACTAACCAACATTGATGTGCGCTGTACATCATCCAAAAAGTGTCGACCTAAATTTACCATAAAAAAATATGACTATGTATCACTGGGAAGCCATAAGGTCAATTTGAGTGAAAGGTATTTGTTCAAACAATGATGAGCAGTGAAAAATTGCTTGTTCATTGGTCCATTCAAGCTATGTGTTCCTCTTGTCTCAATTATGTAGGAAAAGTGTTCAAATTTGAGCAACTTAATTTGGATTGGATGGGCTGGTTTGCAAAGAAATATCTGCGATATGCCAATCTGTAGTAGGGATATTACATTAGAACCTTGTCTAGCGAAGATACACCACTGACAGACAAAACAAATAAACTAATACATTTTAAACTCTAATAAGTGTGTTTTACAAAAGAAAGTCTTGCTTTATAAAATTATGGAAAAAATTCATTTGTATTTTTAAAACTCTGTAATTATCGAGCTAAATTAACAATGACAGAATTAAAAAGTCAAAATAAAGTCTTTCTCACTTCCTGGGCTGGCAGACTCCAAATGATTTTTCACAATATATAGAGCTACCCAGGTTTTCCCCGACCCTGTTTCAGCACAAATAATGGTGTTCTTTCCAGAAAGTGCATCTTCTGCAAGTTCTAGTTGATAATTCCTGAGATTCAATAAAGGATTGCTGTGTTCCTGCTGATTAGATTCAGGTTTTTCCTCTGAAACAATTAAATACAAAAGCATTTATTTTCACTATTGTAATAAAAATAATTGTATGCTATATAAATGATATTCATCTAACACCAGCGACTGTTTATTTCAAATATTAGCATACTAAGTAAAGACTCTGAAGTTAAGAAACATAAATTTAAATTTAATCTTTTACACAGGCATGCTACATCTGAATATCTGCCTGCTTAAAATTTAGCTTACCACTAAATTCAGACACATGGAATTTCAAATGGATTCTTTAATAATAATGCAACTCTGTGTACTTAAAAAAGTCCCTTGCAATGTTTTCTTTCCCTCACTAAAACTGCCATCTTTAAATGTAAAATTATTTCATGTTCTCATTTACCTAAAACATGAAGTATCAGCAATACCAGAACTAAATTTACACAGTCAATAAGAAACCTAGATGTCAAACTTGACAGTACACTCTTAAATACACCAAAATGTAATGAACAAATGCAATACCAGAACTAAATTTACACAGTCAATAAGAAACCTAGATGTCAAACTTGACAGTACACTCTTAAATACACCAAAATGTAATGAACCAATGCAATACCAGAACTAAATTTACACAGTCAATAAGAAACCTAAATGTCAAACTTGACAGTACACTCTTAAATACACCAAATGTAATGAACCAATGCAATACCAGAACTAAATTTACACAGTAAGTAAGAAACCTAGATGTCAAACTTGACAGTACACTCTTAAATACACCAAAATGTAATGAACAAATGCAATACCAGAACTAAATTTACACAGTCAATAGGAAACCTAGATGTCAAACTTGACAGTACACTCATTCGGCCCCTATGCCGTCTTTATGTGTAATCCATTTTCTGCAGTCAACAGCCAATACCACTATTTCGAGAAGTTTCAAAGCTACATTCAATGGCCGGTCCCTAAGATAAACGTTCCAAAAGGTGGTAGTGAGAAAGTCTCTGATTGGTTACAAACAGGGATTTTCCCAAGAATCAGACCCACCTGTAACCAATCAAAAATGAATTTACTTTCCTTCATACAAATTTGAATTTAAAGTTTGAATTGTTTAGGATTCAAACGTTTGAAATTAAGAGCAGTTTCCCATCATGTGTTCACTTCTTGAAATCATGGCAATGATGGTGGAAGTACAAGTGTTTTTTGATGGCGATGAGAGCGAAAATGTGGAATTTCTAGGGTTTGATCAAGTTAATATTGAGGAAGCAGAGGAAAGATATGTTCGCCAATTGGATAATTTGTGAGAATTAGAATCGGACATTGAAATTTCCGAGATCGAATCGTTCTAAGACGAGGATGATGATAGCGATAATGATAGCGTCTCTGCTGATCAAGCAGATTGGAGTGATCATCTTCGGCCTGTTAAAATAAGTCATTTTAGTGGACCAAATCTCGGACCTACAACTAACATCAACAAGGAAAAAAAGAGTAATAGATTATTTTCATTTATTATTTCCAGAAGAACTGAATATGGATATTGCAAATGAAACTAATGCATATGCGCAAAAATGTATTTTGGTATCACCAAACAAAACGTGGTATCCAACAACACCAGACGAGATAAAAGATAAAAATGTCAGGTTAATTTATGTATAACATGTTTCAAACCATATCATATTTTAAAATTTCCTGGTTTATTTTAATGGATTTAAGGACTGATGTGATATTCCTAACAATGTTGCACATAATTTTGTAAAAAGGGCTGATGTGATATTCCTAACAATGTTGCACATAGTTTTGTAAATAGTGTATAAATAAATTATGAAAGACTTGGACAAATGGAGAAAAAAAATACATCACTGTATTGACAAATTCATTTGGATTAATTGGTGAACATTCATGGATTACTATTGGATATAAGTAAAGAAAATAAGGTAAGTATGAATGCATGTGCATGATGTTTACAAAATTTTCCAAATAGGTAAAACACTCTGGGGCACAAGCAGCTAGACAGAGCTTGGTGTTGCTGGGGCACAGCAACAGTGTTACTGGTAAGTGTCTTGGGGCTGAATGAGCTAAATACACTAAAATGTAATGAACAAATGCAATTCCAGAACTAAATTTACACAGTCAATAAGAAACCTAGATGTCAAACTTGACAGTACACTCTTAAATACACCAAAATGTTATGAACCAATGCAATACCAGAACTAAATTTACACAGTAAGTAAAAAACCTAGATGTCAAACTTGACAGTACACTCTTAAATACACCAAAATGTAATGAACAAATGCAAGGCTAATTGTCTGGGGATGAGATGCATCAGCTCCATTCACAATTTTCTTTCAGTTGATGGCATTAAAACACTTCTGTATTCCTTAGTACTTTCAAGACTGGACTATTGTAATTCAATTCTACCTGCTTTGTCTCAGTATCTTCTATAGAAACTTCATGTATTTTTCAATATTATTGTTTGTAACTTCTAGTAAACAAAAAGTTTGCACACTGGGAATATACTTATCTGTAATATGTGTGACATTGCTATATTTATTTATTCATATATCCCTGCAGGGTCTGTATTTAAAGTTGAAGGGCTAGACATACATTTCTAATAATGTCTCTAAAGGTTAATGAACACATGTTCTGATGGTCTTCATTGGGAAGATAAGAGTGGACAAATAATCTAATACATTTACAAATCACTGACATCATTTCACCTCTATCTGTGTATGTAGTCAAATTATAATGGTCTTGATTGGAAAGAAATGTCTTCTAATTGAAATACGATGCTTCTCCTCACTGTTGTTGGGAATAAATCATACATTAGATTTTTGAACAATATGACAAGACTTGTTCAGTCCAACTTTCCAGTGCCTGAGAAGACCCAACAAATTTTCAAGATACTGAATATTATTTATTAATATTATTCCTAGTAGGGTGTATGTTTACATAATAAAATATTGCAGTCTTACCATCTGATGACTCGTAGTCAGAAGCAAGATCATTTTCTGATTCCGATTGGTGAGAGTCTGCCACTTCATCTTCAGCTATTTACAGAAAAAAAAGATAGGATCTTACCTTAGTGGTCGTGTGATATCAAATGTATGAAATAATATCATGTTGTGGCATATTTTATTTTTTAAAGAGTTTTATAAATTCATGCAAACAAACACAAGTTATGACACTTTTTATCCTATAGCATTAAGGACTTGGCATTAATTTGTCATGTTGCTATATGACAATGTTCCATTACTCTGGCATATTACTTCATTACTCTAGGATGTTGCTATGTGACACTGGTCCATGACTTTTGGATGTTGCTGTGACATTGTTACAAGACTCGAGGATGTTGCTATGTGACAATCCACCATGACTCTAGAATGCTGCTATGTGACAATGCACCATGACTCTAGAATGCTGCTATGTGACAATGTTCCATGACTCTAGGATGCTGATATGTAACACAGCTCGGTGACTTTTGGATGTTACTACATGACTGCTCCATGACTCGAGGATGATGCTACATGACATTGCTCCAATACTCTATGACACTGTTATGAACTAAATGTTATGCCGTGTGATAAATTTAGTTTTTACATGAAATCATAATGAGAATCAATTTGTGAGTTAATTAATAAAAAAGACTATTGACCTTTGCTGTAATTTTTTCTATTGAATTATATATGGATACATTATTACTGTGAAAGGGACATTAAACACCATCCTATGGTTAACAGTCCCATATGTAGGCACTAGTAAGACTCAATGGAAGGGACATTAAACACCATCCTATGGTTAACAGTCCCATATGTAGCCACTAGTAAGACTCAACGGAAGGGACATTAAACACCATCCTATGGTTAACAGTCCCATATGTAGCCACTAGTAAGACTCAATGGAAGGGACATTAAACACCATCCTATGGTTAACAGTCCCATATGTAGCCACTAGTAAGACTCAATGGAAGGGACATTAAACACCATCCTATGGTTAACAGTCCCATATGTAGGCACTAGTAAGACACAATGGAAGGGACATTAAACACCATCCTATGGTTAACAGTCCCATATGTAGGCACTAGTAAGACTCAATGGAAGGGACATTAAACACCATCCTATGGTTAACAGTCCTATATGTAGGCACTAGTAAGACTCAATGGAAGGGACATTAAACACCATCCTATGGTTAACAGTCCCATATGCAGGCACTAGTAAGACTCAATGGAAGGGACATTAAACACCATCCTATGGTTAACAGTCCCATATGTAGCCACTAGTAAGATTCAATGGAAGGGACATTAAACACCATCCTATGGTTAACAGTCCCATATGTAGCACTAGTAAGACTCAATGGAAGGGACATTAAACACCATCCTATGGTTAACAGTCCTATATGTAGGCACTAGTAAGACTCAATGGAAGGGACATTAAACACCATCCTATGGTTAACAGTCCCATATGTAGCCACTGGTAAGACTCAATGGAAGGGACATTAAACACCATCCTATGGTTAACAGTCCCATATGCAGGCACTAGTAAGACTCAATGGAAGGGACATTAAACACCATCCTAAGGTTAACAGTCCCATATGTAGGCACTAGTAAGACACAATGGAAGGGACATTAAACACCATCCTATGGTTAACAGTCCCATATGTAGGCACTAGTAAGACACAATGGAAGGGACATTAAACACCATCCTATGGTTAACAGTCCCATATGTAGCACTAGTAAGACTCAATGGAAGGGACATTAAACACCATCCTATGGTTAACAGTCCTATATGTAGGCACTAGTAAGACTCAATGGAAGGGACATTAAACACCATCCTATGGTTAACAGTCCCATATGTAGCCACTGGTAAGACTCAATGGAAGGGACATTAAACACCATCCTATGGTTAACAGTCCCATATGCAGGCACTAGTAAGACTCAATGGAAGGGACATTAAACACCATCCTAAGGTTAACAGTCCCATATGTAGCCACTAGTAAGACTCAATGGAAGGGACATTAAACACCATCCTATGGTTAACAGTCCCATATGTAGCCACTAGTAAGACTCAATGGAAGGGACATTAAACACCATCCTATGGTTAACAGTCCCATATGTAGCCACCAGTAAGACTCAATGGAAGGGACATTAAACACCATCCTATGGTTAACAGTCCAATATGTAGGCACTAGTAAGACTCAATGGAAGGGACATTAAACACCATCCTATGGTTAACAGTCCTATATGTAGGCACTAGTAAGACTCAATGGAAGGGACATTAAACACCATCCTATGGTTAACAGTCCCATATGTAGCCACTAGTAAGACTCAATGGAAGGGACATTAAACACCATCCTATGGTTAACAGTCCCATATGTAGCCACTAGTAAGACTCAATGGAAGGGACATTAAACACCATCCTATGGTTAACAGTCCCATATGTAGGCACTAGTAAGACACAATGGAAGGGACATTAAACACCATCCTATGGTTAACAGTCCCATATGTAGGCACTAGTAAGACTCAATGGAAGGGACATTAAACACCATCCTATGGTTAACAGTCCTGGTAAGACTCAATGGAAGGGACATTAAACACCATCCTATGGTTAACAGTCCCATATGTAGCCACTGGTAAGACTCAATGGAAGGGACATTAAACACCATCCTATGGTTAACAGTCTCATATGTAGCCACTAGTAAGGCTCAATGGAAGGGACATTAAACACCATCCTATGGTTAACAGTCCCATATGTAGCCACTAGTAAGACTCAATGGAAGGGACATTAAACACCATCCTATGGTTAACAGTCCCATATGTAGCCACTAGTAAGACTCAATGGAAGGGACATTAAACACCATCCTATGGTTAACAGTCCCATATGTAGGCACTAGTAAGACTCAATGGAAGGGACATTAAACACCATCCTATGGTTAACAGTCCTATATGTAGGCACTAGTAAGACTCAATGGAAGGGACATTAAACACCATCCTATGGTTAACAGTCCCATATGTAGGCACTAGCAAGACTCAATGGAAGGGACATTAAACACCATCCTATGGTTAACAGTCCTATATGTAGGCACTAGTAAGACTCAATGGATTATCAATGGGACTCAATGACCCTGAACAATGCTTTCAAATGAACTTAATGTTCTGAAACCATTAAGTATTTTCTCTTTAGACTTACACTTACCATGACCATAAATGCATACCTTCTGACCACAGAATCAATAGGTTTCTATATTACAATAAGTGCAAACCAACCACAAGGTGGGGTTAAAGAACAATAGTTATTCTGTGAAACCCAGTTATTTTTAACCATCACAACCCTGACCTTTGAATTCTGACTTATTACTAAAATGGCTTCTTTCATACCTTAAGTGCAAGCACAATACAAACATTGGTCAAACTATGTGGTCAAAAACTGAAGTTATTATGCAAAAACAATTTCTCTTCTTTCAATCAATGTGGCCTTGATCTTTGACCTTTTACATTTCAAAATTATTAGAATTCTTTTACCAAGTACATGCAATGTGTAAACTTAAGTTACATTAAAGGAAACTATTTCTGATCATGCAATCAGTGACTCTGACCTTTGACCTTGTCACCCCCAAATGTTTAATAATTGCTGACTTTGAACAACTTGTGTTATTGTGCAAAAACGATTTTGTAGTCCTTTGAGGTCAACATAAATATAATATCTTTCCTACCCAAGTGGATGTACAAAATTTGGAAACTAAAGATGAAAGAGAATTTTAGGTATTGTTTTGCAACAATTTTTTTTCTTGCTGCCACAGTGACCTTAGTTCTTGACCTTTTCAACCTGAAATGTACAGATTTCTTCCATGTTAAAGTGCAAGCCATAACAAAAATTAATAATAAATGTTTATTAATAAAATTATTAAACTTATGATTGACAACCTGAGCTTTTGCCTAGTTGCTTTTTGTTGTTCTTTAAATTGATAAATTCATCAGAGAATGTCAAACCTGTTGCAGGCACATGCACCTATTTTTTGTTAAGTAAAACAAAAAGGATGAGACAACACTCACTCACCATCTACTAATTAATACCAAGTGACATGGTTTGTAATACTGCCCCCAACCCCCGCAAATTTCATGATAATTATTTTACTAAAACAGTATGTTTGGCATACAGTAGCCAAAATTGCCTTAGACCCTTGCCACCAAATTTTAAATATTTGGACATTTATGTTGGGGTATAGGTTCTGAGAAAATTACCTATCAAAAAAACTGGAATTTGCTGACACCATACAGGGTCTATTAGGGTAGCTGTTTACCTGCTAGACTAGCAAACTTGAATGTCCTTACATAGGACCATACCTTCATGAAATCAATAGGAAGATGATTAATTTTCTCAGAAATTGCAAGTATAACATTATGTATGTCTTTAATCTGTGGACTTAAAGAGATGAAACTACTGCGTTGATGAAATTTGACCTGGAACTCGCCATTTTGCACTGCTAATCACAAGACATAAATGGTTGTTAAATTAAATTTGATTGTGCCCTGGAACAAGCCTTGTCATAATTTGAACTTGCATAACAAAATGTTTACAAATGTGTGTTTAAAATATGGGTTACAAAGAAAACCCCAAGCAACAGATTCCAAGTGTGGTTTATCTTTAGAGAGAGATTTTGTTATATTGATTGATGATAGTTATGATGACAGTAATTTTTAAAGTTATGAAGTATATCAGATTATTGGGAAAAGTGTTAATGAAGACACCAGTGGGTGATTTTGAGCACGAAAATAGTTTAAAACAAATAACATGATTGTCTAAAGTGTCAGGCATGCCACCATTGATACATGTGCCATGATTGTCTAAAGTGTCAGGCATGTCTCACCATTGATACATGTGCCATAGGTTGCTGACACCTGATTTAGAGGAATCACTGTAATGGTGTTATATACATGGTGAACTGAACACATTTCCTTGATATATGCAAACTACACAGTTCCCTGTACAGCATTTATCAGGGTGAGCGATACATATTTCCCTGAACAGCATTATTAAGGTGAAATGTTCACATTTCCCTGAACTGTATTATTAAGGTGAACTGTATACATTTCCCTGAACATCATTATTAAGGCAAACAGTACACTTGTACTGCATGCCTCTCTAAAGTGTCAGGCATGCCACCATTAATACATATGCCATAGGTTGCTGACACCTGACCTGGAGGAATCACTGTATTGGTATTATTAAGGCAGTTCCCTAACAGCATTTATTTATTAATGTGAAATTTATACAAATTTCTCTGACCAGTATTATTAAGGTGAACCATACACTTTCCTTAATAGCATTATTAAGGCAAAATGCACAGCTCCTCGAATAGCATTAAATAGGTGAACTGTACATATTTTCCTTAACATCATTATTAAAACAAACTGTACAATTTCCATGAACAGTATTATTAAGACAAACTGTACAAGTTCCCTGAACAGCATTATTAAGAGAAATTAGTGTAATTGTAACTTTTATGTGTTATATGATTAAGTGTGATTTTGATTTTTAATGTAGTTAAAACAAATTTTTCAGCCATATCGCAATGATATCTGCAGTGTGGAAGTTTATAGTGATGTTTAACACTAGGGCATAATGCCGCAGACATATGGTATCATATCCCACTCACTCACATTAACCATGCACCAGTCTGACCAGTCCTAACACTAAATTCTTAATGCTGAGCATCTATGGAGGGGCATTTGTTTGTACCATTTTTTTAAGTCTTTGGTATGACTCGACTGGGGTTCTAACCTGCAACCTCCCACATCCAAGACTGATACTATAACCACTAGGTCACCAAAGTGGTTGGTATAATCTCACAGATTCATCCTTTTATTCCGTCACCTTGTGTGACTTCAAATTTAATGACATTAGATTTGCTTTAAGGATATTCTACAACACTCTGTCATATATTCGGTATTTTCTGACATTATTGCGTTTGATAAGAACTGATATTTTGTGATATCTACATACGAACACCTATACATTTAACATTGACATTCAATATCTTAACATGGCCAATGAAAACTGGCATAGTTTTATCTTATGGAGTGATTTCATGAATTATAAAATATTTCTCTTTAGAATGATTTATTAAATTGATAAATTCCCATTCTCTACTAATTAGCTGTCAGTCAATGAATGTTCATCAAAAATCCAGTAGACTGAAATCAAGCCTTGTCTTAGAACACACAATTATGCAATGACATCCATTGTCCTAAACATGTCTGATAAAGATGATACATGCCTTATTTCCCACCATCCCTTACCAATTGTTAACTTTCCACTTTATCACATTTATAAATTTGTTCCTAAATAATGTTGTTAGTTTTCTTTCAACATGTAGGAACCTTTTACTTAAATTGACACAGAAGAAAATTATTGCTTTTTCAGGAGACATGTTATATAATTTGCTGCAAATGTTATGCTAACGAGTTTGACTGCATAGCCATCTTGGATGTGACAATTCATCATTTTCATAAAATGCACATGAAAATGAAAAAAATTTCATGAAATAAAATAAATGACTGAGCATGTAGAAAATATTTTAGACTAGGAAATTGAAACTTATAATATAGCTCTTTAAGGCATTTCTTACTGGACACATTAAGCTCAAAGGACTTAGTCTGCAGATTCCTAGTTAAATCCTTGTCTAGATCAACTTTCTTCCCATCAAGAATATTCATATTCTGCAATAGATCCTTGACCTCTGTCAGATCGTTGTTAGGGTAGCAAGAAGCTGTCAAATTGTCTGTAAAAGGTTTGCCATCAGAATCAGCACGAGGAACGTTTTCTCTTTTATAGACTATGTATGATTCATCTGTTGCATCATGAAGTGGGTTGCTAGGCAATGGAGCAGCAAGATCACCAGTGGAAATGTATGGTCCACCACTATCTAATAAAATTAGATAAATAGGTACACATGACTAATATTTAAAGATCAGGAAATGTAAATCAAATTTATATTCTGCATTAATTTTTGTCTCTTAAATCATTCAACAATACTAATAAAAATATTCTTTTCTTGTACAATCATAGTGTTAAATCTCAATTAAAACATTGTATATTTTAGTTTTTCATTCTATCTTTGCCCTCCCTGAAGTCTGTGATATTGCATAAAATTTAAATACTTGTTTTATTCCATATCATTAACAAATGTTATTGATGGCTAAACAAGTAATATTTCTAGGAAATATAATTTACACTTAACTGCTCAAGTTCAATTAAAACCTATACCCATAGTGTTAAAATGCAGCACAAATAGTTTAAAAAAATTGTGGATGTCCTATAACCTTGAAAAGAGAGAACTTAGAATAAACAAGTTTTAAGATTATATTAATAATGTAATTTGTACAACATCCATCTTTGAAAATCAGAAATACCTTCCATAACCATGTCTATCTCTCTACTGTGACCTGCATCCCATGATGCACCAGACACACAAGGCTCTTGTGTTTCATCCATATCTACAGGTCCTGAAAGTATCCAATTGGAACAAATGTGAACTAAAATGGCAACTGTATAAATATATTGTAATGCTAAATATAAGAACAAATGAAATTAAAAGACAACCATGCAATTATAACAATATAATTACCTATTTATTTATTAAAGCAAAATCACACACTATTCATATGGCAATACTGTTATCACCTATTAATTTAATATAGAAATATCATAACCTAATCAAACACAATATTGCAATATAATCACAATATATATTTTACTATAGCAATAATATCATTACCCTAAAATATCTGGCAATATCATCAACCTATCAATATAGCAATAATATCATGATCCTTGTTTGATATAGCAAAAATTCCATCATATTAATTTAATAATGCAATAATATTATCATTACCATATTCATAAAATTCCATCATATTAATTTAATACTGCAATAATATTATCATTACCATATTCATTTAATAGACTAATAATTGCAATATCAGTAGCTGGTAAATGAAAGTAATATCTCAGAATGCTACCATGTGATCAAATAGAATTTATTTTTATATAAACTACTATGTGATCAAATAGAATTTTTTTTATATAAACTACCATGTGATCAAATAGAATTTATTTCTATAGAAACTACCATGTGATCAAACAGAATTTATTTCTATATAAACTAGTGAAGAATTACTTTTCTAAGCATACCCATGTCACAGAATTAGGCGAAAATTGAACTGATTTTTGTTGTTCTTCAATTGCAAACGAAACTCACCATTTTTCTTGATTTCGTCGTACACCCATTACCTGGGGTGATTAAGTGGCGTGTAACGATTTGCATGTGCCAATTTGTAATTTACATGAAATCCGAAATACTCGTTTTACGTGGTGTACGGCAAGCTCGATGTGATTTATGTTCACCTATTGAGAGTATATAAGGCTTAGGATTTATCATAAATTTTTACGGGAACCCAAATATCTAATCGAAGGATAGATAACCTCGTCTTGCAAATCTCCAGCCAAAGGGGTGAGTGTTAAATTTACATTTCGTTTTATTGTGAATTTTATTCAGATTATCATTTCGTATAATGATGCCTTTATTGCAATGAACGTGGAATATTTGGAATTACTAGTCACTTTTAGACTATAAATACAATATCGTAATCTACGGCTTAGATTATTTTTGAGACAACTATTATTAGTCTGGTTTTGTTTATTATAGCTAATTCAGTCTGATTCAGTCTGATTCCGTCGTTGATTCCGTCGTTGATACCGTAGAGGTTCATCACTGATAGCGCATCTAATAACATCGTTGATACCGTCTCTGATACCGTAGCTGCTAACATAGTTGTTACATTGTTTCTGGTACCGTAGCTGCTAATAACATCGTTGATACCGTAGCTGCTAATAACATCGTTGATACCGTAGCTGTTAACACATCTGATACCATCTTTTGATAAACGTCTTTGAAATCGTTTGATTTGTTGTGGGACATCTATTGTTTGTTCTGGAACATCTCTGTATAAATATCTGAATGTGATTGTGCCGTTAATTTGTGCAAACGGAATTGAAGTATCTGTCTGTGTGTCGAACTGTCTGTTCGTCAATATCTGTGTAACGTGTAAATATCCGGAAAGCTAGAAGTCCGAGTGTCGGAGCTGTCTTAGAGTTGTAAAACGTCCGGGTTGACATCTAGGGGAGTGAGGAACCGTTGGTTCGGGTAGATGTTGTATGCTGTCTGAACGTATAACTGTGGTGGATCCGTGTAGGGAAACGTCCGATAATAGTATTGGTCAACCCTCGGTTCTCGGGGAAACTGGGAGACGATTCAACTGTTGCTGAATCGTGCGGTTATACAGGGGAGACACATAGGTGTATTGAAATTATAATATAATTTAATACATTGTTGTATTTGCATGCTTATGTCAGATCGCAATAATATTTCAAGTGATCACATAGATATCAATAAAAGCTAGCAACTTGATTCAATACAAGTATATGATCGTGCTAGTTATCGCAATCCATCGTGCGATAGATAGTTTGTCGTTTGTGTTTATTTTTTTCGTAAATCATACTTGCATTTATTTAACTTTCGTAAAGGATTCTTGGATCTGTGTATAATCCAAGAGATCCCTTTACATTTGTGATTCCTTTTGTATTGTTATTTAATTTATTCATGTATTGTGAATGGTTGTGAGTGTAATTGTGGGTTGAGCGCGTGAATTATTGTGTTGTTACATCTGTATTTTTTTTCATTTATAATTTATTACATAAATTTATATTTTCTTTCACAAATTGTGTTTGTATTGTTCATTTAATCCACCCTCCTCTCGGTAACAATTCTGTTACAATGGTGTCAGAAGTGGGATCGTTGGATTAAGTGAACTGTCAATCATTTTTGTGAAGGTATACATTTAATGTTTATATTTGAGCGTGACCTTCTGTTAAGATAATACTCTAGTTGGAGTTTATTTTTGTTTAGTTTACCTAGGTCCGTGTGTCCAGTATAAACGTGTTTAAAGTATTGGTTTGGTTATATATCTATATTCATATTACAATTGTCATGTCATCCCTTAAGGACTTGGTTGCCTTAGGCAAAGAATTTGGGTATGAAGGTGAAAGTCTAAGGAAATTTATTCAGGAAGAACAAGCCCGGGAAAGGGAAGAAAGGGTAAGGGCAAGGGAATTAGAAAGGGAAGCCGAAGAAAGGAAACGGGAATTAGAAAGGGAATCCGAAGATAGGAAATGGGCCTTCGAAAGGGAAAAGATAGAATTAGAGAAGCAGGCCGAAAGGGAAAAGATAGAATTAGAGAAGCAGGCCGAAAGGGAAAAGATAGAATTTGAGAGGGAAAAGATAGAATTAGAGAAGCAGGCCGAAAAGGATAGGATAGGATGGGAAATGGAAGCGGAGCAAAAGCGAATAGAGTTAGATGAGAAAGCAAAACAACGGGATCATGAGCGTAAGGTAGAATTAGCGACATCTGGAAGAGAACACGATTCTGCCTTTAGCAAATTAAGGGGCCCCAAATTACCTCCCTTTGACGATGAAAAAGATAACATAGATAGTTATCTTCATCGGTTTGAGCGGTATGCCGAAAACCAGAAGTGGAGTCAAAATGACTGGGCGCTGCATCTGAGTGCTTTATTAAAAGGTAAAGCACTGGATGTATACTCGCGACTTCCTAGGGACGATGTGTTTAAGTACGACGTCCTAAAGGAAGCACTTCTCAAAAGGTACGAGCTCACTGAACAAGGTTTTCGAAAAAAATTCAGGTATAGCAAGCCCGATAAGGGAGAAACCTTTGGTCAGTTCACCGTCAGAATTGCGAACTATTTTGAGCGGTGGATTGAATGCGGCAAAGCGGTGAAAACGTTTGAAGGGTTGACTGATTTCTTGCTCAGAGATCAATTATTTAATACAGTTGGGCGAGAATTAGATCAATTTCTGAAGGAGAAAGTCTTCACAAACGTAAAAGATATGGCTAAGCAAGCCGATTTATTTGCCGAAGCTCATGGGGGAACCCAGAACGTGGTTTTAAAAGATTTTAAGTCTGGAAACCAGTCTGTAAGACCTATGCCTAGGGAGCCTGTAAAATCAGCTGAGGTAAAAAGGTCAGTTGGGAATCCAGTTTTTCAGCGTGTGCGGTGTTTCTTGTGTAATGCATTGGGTCATGTTCAAAAAGACTGTCCTAAAAGAAAGGCACTTATACATAAGGTAGCAGTGGCTATACAAAGTAAAGGTATATCCGATAACAACGTACATGTAGAACCTTGTATTCATTCACTTGGCACGTGTATATTTCCTGAAGCGCGCGTACCGACCGCGAGAGGATTTGTCAACGGTCGAGAAGTCGTGGTATTGCGTGATACTGGTTGTACGGGCGTAGTGATCAAACGTAGTCTCGTGCAGGATAACCAAATGCTCGGGTGGGAATCCCCATGTATGTTACTTGATCAGACGATGGGTCGCATTCCCGTAGCAAGGATCACAGTAAAAACACCTTTCTTAACGGGAACTGTTGATGCCCTTTGTATGGACAATCCTATTTACGATCTGACGATCGGTAATGTTGAAGGTTCCCGTCTTCCAACCATGGCCGATTTTAAAATACCTTTGGCCCAGGCAGTCGAAACGCGAGCGCAAACACGGCGAGAGAAATCCGCGTTTAATAAATTAATAGTCCCTGAATCGATCTCAGGAATTTCCCGTGATGATTTCAAACAAGAGCAAGATCGTGATGAATCCATCAGAACAATTGTTGAGAAAATCACGTCCGGCGCGATTAAACATTGCAAGCGTGGGGGTAGCTCTAGATTCGTACGCAAGAACGGATTAATTCATAGGGAGTTTAGCGCTCGGGAGGGTAAGAAGTATTGGCAAGTGGTCGTACCCCAGAGATATAGATCTCAAGTACTTAGGGTGGCGCATGAGTCAAGCATGGCAGGACACCTAGGTAAGGCTAAGACCACTAGCAGGGTAGTCGCTGAATTCTACTGGCCAGGTGTTAATGGCGATGTCACACGGTTCTGTAGGTCGTGCGACGTATGTCAGAAAACCGTCTGTAAGGGAAGGGTCACAAGGGTGCCCTTGGGACAGATGCCATTAATAGATACACCGTTTAAAAGAGTGGCAGTAGATATTGTAGGACCAATACACCCAGTTACCGAAAGAAAGAATCGGTACATACTTACTCTGGTTGACTACGCAACCAGATACCCTGAAGCCGTAGCGTTACCAACTATTGAAACGGAAAGGGTAGCTGAAGCATTAGTTGATATCTTCAGTAGGGTAGGGGTGCCAGAGGAAATCCTCACTGATTGTGGTGCCCAATTCACCTCTGACCTCATGGGTGAAATAAGTAGGCTGTTATCCATCAAACAGCTAAACACTACCCCATACCATCCGATGTGCAATGGACTGGTAGAGAAGTTTAATGGTACCCTGAAAAGCATGCTGCGAAAGATGTGCGCGGAACGTCCGCAAGACTGGGACCGTTATTTAAACGCTGTTCTGTTCGCGTACCGTGAAGTACCGCAGGAAAGTTTAGGGTTCTCGCCCTTTGAACTGTTGTATGGTAGAACAGTTAGAGGCCCGATGCGGATACTACGCGAACTATGGACTGGTGATGTCTCGAACGAGGAAATAAAAACGACTTACCAGTACGTGTTAGATCTAAGAAACAAACTTGAGAGTACATGCCAGATGGCACGTGACGAATTGATTAAATCGGGGCGCAGATATGCCAAGTATTACAACCGCAGAGCGCGTAATAGGAAATTTCTTGTGGGAGATCAGGTGCTATTGCTTCTTCCAACGAGTTCGAATAAGTTATTAGTCCAGTGGAAAGGTCCATATGAAGTTAAAGAAGTAAAAGGAGACATGGACTATAAAATTGACATGGACGGTAATGTAAAAACATTCCATGCGAACATGCTCAAGTTATACATCAAGAGACAGAGCGACAATGTCAATAAGGGGAGTTGAAAATATAGGCGCAGACTACTTGAGTAGGGCATGATGGGAAATTTGTATGAATTTGCCCAGTAATAAAATCCAGTTTGTAGTATAACCAGTGTAAATGTTGTAAGATATCATCAGTAGTTATTTTTCTTCTATTCTGTGTTAGTTTTAAAAATGTGTACATTTTTATTCTTAGGGGGGAGGTATTGTCACAGAATTAGGCGAAAATTGAACTGATTTTTGTTGTTCTTCAATTGCAAACGAAACTCACCATTTTTCTTGATTTCGTCGTACACGCATTACCTGGGGTGATTAAGTGGCGTGTAACGATTTGCATGTGCCAATTTGTAATTTACATGAAATCCGAAATACTCGTTTTACGTGGTGTACGGCAAGCTCGATGTGATTTATGTTCACCTATTGAGAGTATATAAGGCTTAGGATTTATCATAAATTTTTACGGGAACCCAAATATCTAATCGAAGGATAGATAACCTCGTCTTGCAAATCTCCAGCCAAAGGGGTGAGTGTTAAATTTACATTTCGTTTTATTGTGAATTTTATTCAGATTATCATTTCGTATAATGATGCCTTTATTGCAATGAACGTGGAATATTTGGAATTACTAGTCACTTTTAGACTATAAATACAATATCGTAATCTACGGCTTAGATTATTTTTGAGACAACTATTATTAGTCTGGTTTTGTTTATTATAGCTAATTCAGTCTGATTCAGTCTGATTCCGTCGTTGATTCCGTCGTTGATTCCGTCGTTGATACCGTAGAAGTTCATCACTGATAGCGCATCTAATAACATCGTTGATACCGTCTCTGATACCGTAGCTGCTAACATAGTTGTTACATTGTTTCTGGTACCGTAGCTGCTAATAACATCGTTGATACCGTAGCTGCTAATAACATCGTTGATACCGTAGCTGTTAACACATCTGATACCATCTTTTGATAAACGTCTTTGAAATCGTTTGATTTGTTGTGGGACATCTATTGTTTGTTCTGGAACATCTCTGTATAAATATCTGAATGTGATTGTGCCGTTAATTTGTGCAAACGGAATTGAAGTATCTGTCTGTGTGTCGAACTGTCTGTTCGTCAATATCTGTGTAACGTGTAAATATCCGGAAAGCTAGAAGTCCGAGTGTCGGAGCTGTCTTAGAGTTGTAAAACGTCCGGGTTGACATCTAGGGGAGTGAGGAACCGTTGGTTCGGGTAGATGTTGTATGCTGTCTGAACGTATAACTGTGGTGGATCCGTGTAGGGAAACGTCCGATAATAGTATTGGTCAACCCTCGGTTCTCGGGGAAACTGGGAGACGATTCAACTGTTGCTGAATCGTGCGGTTATACAGGGGAGACACATAGGTGTATTGAAATTATAATATAATTTAATACATTGTTGTATTTGCATGCTTATGTCAGATCGCAATAATATTTCAAGTGATCACATAGATATCAATAAAAGCTAGCAACTTGATTCAATACAAGTATATGATCGTGCTAGTTATCGCAATCCATCGTGCGATAGATAGTTTGTCGTTTGTGTTTATTTTTTTCGTAAATCATACTTGCATTTATTTAACTTTCGTAAAGGATTCTTGGATCTGTGTATAATCCAAGAGATCCCTTTACATTTGTGATTCCTTTTGTATTGTTATTTAATTTATTCATGTATTGTGAATGGTTGTGAGTGTAATTGTGGGTTGAACGCGTGAATTATTGTGTTGTTACATCTGTATTTTTTTTCATTTATAATTTATTACATAAATTTATATTTTCTTTCACAAATTGTGTTTGTATTGTTCATTTAATCCACCCTCCTCTCGGTAACAATTCTGTTACAACCCACTTCTTACAATTTAAAGAAAATAATGAAAAGAATCTGAAAGACTAAAGCAACAGATATTTCTAAACTCTGATGAATAAACTCATTCTGTCTAAATTTGTGAAAAAATATGGATAAACATGCTTGATGTGCACTAGGTCACGGTCGACAGTATACAGTATTATAGCTCTCCAAAGCTGAAACTTATTATCAGAATTTGGAGATTTTTCACCTACTTTGTCTTATCAGATAGATTTCATGTGCAAAGTTGTTACAATTTTGACCCATCCATATTTGACGAGCCTTTTGAAGTGGAAGAAGTAACACATACTGAGTTACCATTTAGTTGGAATGAATCAACACCAGTTCAGTTCCCAGTTGATCATCAGGATGACAAGAAACCAAAACTCTTTAAATCACTTAAAGAGGAAGATCTCTTAAACATTTCTGCACAGCGGTATTCAAAATCTACCAAGAAAAACACTCAATACAACACTTTCACAGGTAGATTTATCCATTCATTCAATAATCATAATAAATTAACCACAGTAACAGCAATAATCAATATACTGGACTGTTCATTAGTGTAAGCTTAATGATACTTAGATTGTTCTTATTAATCATTTTCTTAAATCATATATTATGAAAAGGCAATATATTGTTGATTTATATGCACAACATTTTTTTTATTATTATCATTAATGCCATTTTATTTAAATATGAGACTTAACTTGCTCTGCAGTGAATACAGTGTAGTTATCTTTAAACTAATATTTGTGTCAGCTTAAAAATGTAACAAATTTGTTATATACAAATACACTTTACTGAAAGGGGATATGCATGAATGATTCTTTTCTAAGATCTACATATTTCAAATGTTAAAAACAGTTTTACTACTAAGTTGAAAAACAAAGCTGCAAAGAGAAGAATATTGAGTTCGATCTGAAGTTAGTTGAATCTGCACATATGGCCCAAATGTTAGCCATATTTTATGCCGAAGCAGCCTCCAAGGTCACCACAAAACTAAAGAGGATGCTCTCTGAAGCCCAAGCTGAGAAATACCATAAAAACACTTTTAAAAATGTCAGGGTTGATATTAAATGCTAGATTCAGGTTGAATGTGGTCATTCAATCAATATTGGTACAGACCCTGAGTTTAAAAATTAAAATGACAAGTTAAATGGAAAATTAAAGTTGAACACAAAGAATGGCTTATCAAGATCAACTCAACACAAACCAATTATTCCTCCATCAGAGAAATATCCAATCAATCAGTAACTGATGCAATATAATCCTATTACACTCAGATACATGGTTTGGTTATACTTCTCCATCCACTATGTTACACATGGATTAGAATTCCACAGCCAATTAACACCTACCAATCTTGAAATCAGGTGTGATGAAACAGGGGCTGAATATGTCATTCTGATCCATCAAACTATGCAAGAAAAGCCATCAGTAAGACTAAATTGTAAAGAAGGTAATTCTGACAAGAACATGCAAGCAACTGGCTATTGTCACTAAACAAAATTATGTAATAAATATAGGGATAAAATAAGTATTCAATAATTTTAGAACTCTGTGTGTGTGTGTGTGTGTGTGAACCAACAAAACTGATAACACACCTTCTATAGAACAAAATTAGATCACTCACATGTCTGAACAGTATTGAATCTGCCAAATCACTTTCAGTCAGTCTATGCACGTTATACAGCCATCACATTGTGACATTAAATATTGAGCTTCCACTTTGAATATTAAAGTCCATTAAGGTAAATTATAAAACAAATGGTTTAAATCCTTATATTGACTTCGCTTGGTTGAAATACTGGTATTACAATGATCTTATTACAATCAAGCAGGACAATCACAAGTGTTCTAAATAGCTACATTTTTCTGATTTTAATTTTTTTAAGGATGAAAATAAAATAACATAATAATTGAAATTTCAATTATAAGAGTTTAAGAATTTTTCTGATTTTAATGTAGCATAAAGTGTGCAATATTTTCTTTAGTAAGTGACAATATACTAACTAGCATCATTTCAGTAGAACTAGAACATTTGCCATGATCTTAATCTGATTTGCGTACAAAACTTGCTGTTTTATTTAGAGTAGGAATAGAATGCATATTGTAAACCTGTTTTGTTTTCAGTTTCTCTAAAATGCAATTAATTTATGCTGATAAAATATCAATTGATCTAATTTTGTACTCATATATACTGGTTCCATCACAGATATGCTTTCAAATTTTGGTGAAAACCCCATTTTATTTTGACAATCCATTCTGGAGAAGTCATGATAGCAAGATTTTCAAGATACTACTGTGGTTGACATATTGAACATCTAAGTGAAACCATCTCCATGTAGAACCAACTAGACCTTGGGATAAAGGAATGTGTAAATTTTCATGGCAATTTTCTAAGTTCTGTAGGAGCAGCAATAACAAACTTGTGCTAATACAGATGGATATCAGACAACAGATGAAAAACATCAGGTCATTTCATAAGCTCTTCTGGTCTATAACCAGTGGACATAAAATAAAATGGGTTTCATAATTGGGTATTAGATGGAATGGCTATTGGGTCGTCCAACACTGTGCACAGGTAACAAAGAGTTTTCAGATAAATTTTTTTTGATTATAATAGGTCCACACCCCACCTTCTTCTTTCTACCCTAACCCCAACCTCTACCCTATAAATGGACATAAATATGAAAATTGCTTAATTATGAATCTATCTTGTCTTTAGGCATCTGCAATTATATGTGATATCTTATTTTAATCATTCATTCCGGCATTCATATCCAACTATTGTATAATGCATGCATCCAACTTAATAATAGCTGTACACATGCATTTTTTGATTTAAAGATCCATTAGTATAAGCAACCAGCAAAATATATACCTTCCAAACTAAATCATACCTAACTTCTGTGCAGAAATAAAATCTGGATCAATTTCATGTACCAATTCATGATGACCATTTTTAAGCAGACACTTTAGAAATGCTGGAAACCAAACACGTGGTTCCTGTCTTCGAGTCAGAGCCTCTAATAGTAAAGGAAATGCTGCCTGATCTCCAGATGAGTCAACTTTATGAAGGATTTCTTGTTCATCTTTCTCATTGATTACATCTTCTGATTTCAGATGAGTAACAATGTCACGTGGATGCACTACTTCCTGCAGATCAGAAGCAAATATATGGATCCACCTAACATGATATTCCTGATGCTCCACTTCTGAAGATGGTTCTGATGTCAGAATTTTTATTAGGCGTGGGTACTCTGCAATAATTGGCAAATAAAGTTATTTCAAATGACTTAACCTATATACATTCATATAAGTCCAATCCAACTGCATACAATCATATCTGTCATTACATAATGTAACAGCAGCTCTGGGTCTATGCAGACTGGTAGTCATGTTAAATTATTTACAACAATTTTGCTAAGAAAAATCCCTTAAAATTTTGTAAATGTTGTGAAAGAAAGTCCCGATATAAAATTAAAGTTTACTCCTATTCATGTGTAAAGATGTGGAACTAAGCAAACTAAAGTTATGTAAGTTAATGTATTTTTAACTTTCTGGTTCTGCTTT
This sequence comes from Unio delphinus, assembly GCA_029339505.1. Lineage (NCBI taxonomy): Eukaryota > Metazoa > Mollusca > Bivalvia > Unionida > Unionidae > Unio > Unio delphinus. The sequence goes on from JAQISU010000005.1 coordinate 7,838,399, forward strand.
AAATTTGTTTTAAATCTGTGTGGACAACAACAAAAATTATAAGAATAAAATATTTAAAAAATCAATTGCTCAGTGCAGAAACTAATAATTTAAATTACATGAACATGAAATTATTGTAGTGTTAAATGACTTTCCCCCCATATATTTGATTTTTTTAAAAATATACAAATTCATCCCTAAAGAACCTAACTATGAGAGTTTGGTTACTATCTTTATAAAATGCCTAAATACAATGTAAAAATATAAACGGAAAACTTCAAAAATAAGCTAAACCTTATCCTACGTCGAAATGCATAGTTATGCAAATACACTATGTACATGAATGCAATACAATCTGTGTATGTATGAGGGGCCCTGAGGGGCTGAGTGGTCTAAAGCGCTGTCCATTACAGATCACTGCCATCTCACCTCTGTCTGCGTGGGTTCGAGTCTCAGATTCGGACAATGTGGGTATGTGAGAAAGCTTGCCAGTAGCTTCTCATGGGTCGGTGGTTCTTACCGGGTGTTTTCCGGGTTCTTCCTCCACCATTAATACAGGCCGCCATGTATAGCCTATATTGTGCTAAAAAATGATGTTAAACCATAAAATATAAAACTGTATATGCAATACACTCTGTATATGTATGCAATACACTTGTATATATATATATATATATATATATATATATATATATATATATATATATATATGCAATATACTCTGAATATGTATGCTATACACTGTATATCTATGCAATACAATCTGTATATGTATGCAATACACTCTGTATATGTATGCAATATACTCTGTACATGTATGCAATATACTCTGTACATGTATGCAATACACTCTGTACATGTATGCAATACACTCTGTATATGTATGCAATATACTCTGTACATGTATGCAATACACTCTGTATATGTATGCAATTCAATCTGAATATGTATGCAATACAATCTGTACATGTATGCAATACACTCTGTATATCTATGCAATACAATCTGTACATGTATGCAATATACTCTGTATATCTATGCAATACACTCTGTATATGTATGCAATACACTCTGTATATGTATGCAATATACTCTGTACATGTATGCAATTCAATCTGAATATGTATGCAATACAATCTGTACATGTATGCAATACACTCTGTATATCTATGCAATACAATCTGTACATGTATGCAATATACTCTGTATATCTATGCAATACACTGTATATGTATGCAATACACTCTGTATATGTATGCAATATACTCTGTACATGTATGCAATACACTCTGTACATGTATGCAATATACTCTGTACATGTATGCAATACACTTGTATATGTATGCATGTAATGCTCTGAATGTAAACCTTATCTAATGCCTCAATGTATATGTATGTAACTTTGAATTTTGAATATACTGATTCTGTATTGCCAAATGCTTAGTTATTTGAACATGTGTACAAATTAACTTTGATTGTATACAGGAACTATATAATTCTTCTTCTCAAATAATGTGTAATGCTTAATTACTACCAAGTTTATAATTGGAATTTTGAATGTTTTCAGGTTTACCATACATATGAATCAGTTGACAAACTTTACTATACCTTTTAAAGCATTCAAGAAAGATAGCCACTTTCCTGGATGATCAGATCTTTCAATAATCTCAAGGAGTTTTTCTGTGGCTCGATGTACAGGTCCAGCATTTTCTAGCCTACTTAACTCAACCTGTTGTTCTGTAACAAGAAAATTGTAAACAAACCTATTATGGCAACATTCCAAAATAAGAAAGGGACATGTTATTAATGAAATATAGAAGCAACTTTTGTGATTATCCATTAAATGATGGATTGAGATTTATTAAAGAGTATTTTTATCTTTAAGGACTGCAGAATAGAGCCAGTCCAACCATATAGGTGAGCAAGGTGGTTGCCTGGAGAACCTGGCTTTCATGGAGGCCAAATTAAATAGAAGTGAATATTTTTCACTGGAAAAGGATAGGATGGTGTCAAATTCACTGTTCGCCTAGGGCATCAAAACCCACTGGGATAGCCCTGAATAGCTGTATAGATGGTCTTGATTGATTGCAAGAAAACATCATCATTTTCCAAACTCAAAAGGTCTACAAACAATTACCCAGTTTCTAAGACACAATTCTGACTGATCCCATAATCTCAGAAAGGTAATGAAAGATTTCTGGGGTTTTGTAAGCGATACAGATTTGGTTTTAAATTAGTTGTGGCACAACTGGTACAATACTGGAACACTCAAGTAATTTGTTTATGGATTTTTTAAATAACTAATGTTACAGCAACCAAATAACAATGTATATCCCACATGTTCTCCAAAATGTCTAAGCAATAAGTTCTCCCTAACCAGGGCATTTGTAAGTATTAAAGTATTACAGAGGTTGGAAACAACAATTTTAAGAATAATATTACATCAAGGAAAACCACCACACCAAAAATAAGTTTGTCAATTTTTATTTTTGTTGTTTGCAACAGATAATTAATGTGAGGTCATAGAAAAATATCAATATTGTTTCACAAAATAGATTTAACATTTTACTCTTTACATTTTTATTGAGTCTGACCTAAAAATAAGCAAGATAATTGATCTAAAAACAGAGTGTCTTATTTATGGATTTTGAAGATAAATGTGTAATATATGATAACATAAGTGTAACATAGAAAGAAAAAAACTACAGTCGACTCTGGTTAACTGCACACCCTCTGGCCCGTCACGAGACTGTGCAGTTAATCGGAGTGTGCAGTTAAGCGAAGTACGGTACAGTACAGCTTTAAATCAGCATGGCACGAATATATGTGAAGAATAAATATAAACAATGATTAGAATCCACTCTTTCAACTTTTGCCTTAAATGTTAAGCTTGTTTTCCTTCCTACAAACACAACTTCACTGATTCAACCAATGGATCAAGGAATTAAAGCGAATTTCAAGAAATTCTATAGATCGCTTGTCATTCGAAAACTGCTGTCAGACATTGATGGGTCATCTCCCACAGAAAAAGTGTTCAGCTCTAACGTCGTCTGCATCCTGTTTTTTTTTGTTGCTGTGTTGGCATTTAAATTTAATTCCGTTGCGCATTTTCCATCTTTCCAACCATGCATTTGTTGGTTTGAAATCATTCAAACCCGAACGGTTTAGAGCAATGTTTCCCATGCTGTACATGTACTATGATCTTTCCCATGCTATTGCTGTCTAGTGGGCATGGATATACATGTATATACCACCTAAGGCGTCCTTTACATGTCAATCATTTACAAAGTCGCATTTACTGGCTTAATTGTCGGCTTATTTGAAGCACTACAGCAGTGGACTGGCAATAACGGATCATGACTATATATTGTGCAGTTAACCGGAGTAAAATTTTATTGAATAATGTGCCACGGGCAGAAATTTATCATGCTATTATCCGGAGTGTGCATTTAAGCGAAGTGCAGTTATCCGAAGTTTGTTCCCATTGAAAAGCATTGGGAAAAAACGGGACTGGCGTGACTACGTGCAGTTATCCAGAGTGTGCAGTTAGCCGGTGTGCAGTTAAGTGGAGTCAACTGTATTGACTAAATAGAAAAATGAAAGTAAAAATACCAACAATGTAATTTGGGTTACTTTTATTCTCACATAATATAGGTTTCGTAACATTTTGAAATAAAAATATTCTTTGTATAATAAATGGAAACAACTTGATTCACCCAAATGCAGAAGTTGTATTAACTCATGTAACACCATTACCAGCCAAAAGATTCATTTGATGCACAACCATTAATAGCCAATAAATTCATTTGATGCATCACCATTACTAGCCAATAGATTAATTTGATGCATCACCATTACCAGCCAATAAATTCATTTGATGCAACACCATTACCAGCCAATAAATTCATTTGATGCACCACCATTACCAGCCAATAGATTCATTTGATGCACCGCCATTACTAGCCAATAGATTAATTTGATGCACCACCATTACCAGCCAATAGATTCATTTGATGCACCACCATTACCAGCCAATAAATTCATTTGATGCACCACCATTACCAGCCAATAGATTCATTTGATGCATCACCATTACCGGTCAATAAATTCGTTTGATGCACCATCATTACCAGCCAATAGATTCATTTGATGCAACACCATTACCAGCCAATTGATTCATTTGATGCACCACCATTACCAGCCAATAGATTCATTTGATGCACCACCATTACCAGCCAATAGATTCATTTGATGCACCACCATTACTAGCCAATAAATTCATTTGACGCACCATCATTACCAGCCAATAGATTCATTTGATGCACCACCATTACCAGCCAATAGATTAATTTGATGCACAACCATTAATAGCCAATAAATTCATTTGATGCATCACCATTACCAGCCAAAAAATTCATTTGATGCACCATCATTACCAGCCAATAAATTCATTTGATGCACCACCATTACCAGCCAATAGATTCATTTGATGCACCACCATTACCAGCCAATAGATTCATTTGATGCACCACCATTACCAGCCAATAGATTCATTTGATGCACCACCATTACTAGCCAATAAATTCATTTGATGCACCATCATTACCAGCCAACAGATTCATTTGATTCACCACCATTACCAGTCAACAGATTCATTTGATGCAACACCATTACCAGCAGACATATTAGTTTATGCAAAATCATTACCTGCAAATGTACTAACTGATGCACCACCATTACCAGCCAATAGATTCATTTGATGAAACACCATTACCAGCCAATAAATGCATTTGATGCATGACCATTACCAGCCAATAGATTTGTTTGATGCACCACCATTACAAGAAGAGGTATTAATTGATAAACCACCATTTCCAGAAGTATTTGCTGATGCACCGCTATTACGAGATTTACTAATTGATGCACTGCCCTTACAAGAAGATTTAATAATTGATGCACCACCAAGATGATGTATTAATTGATGCACTACCTATTATCTGCAGTTGTAATAACTGATGCACAACCATTACCAGTAGATGTATTAAGAATGTAAACTAACAGTGTGTGTGTGTGTGTGTGTGTGTGTGATTTGGATTTTTAATGTAGTTTTTAAAAAATTTCAGTCATATAACTACAATGTCTGCAATGTAGCAGTTAGCAGTCGATATTTATTACTGGGGTATCATGCCATCGACATGTAGAATGATGTCCCACCGAGTCACATTATTCTGACATCAGAACAACCAGTCCTAACACTAACTTCTTAATGCTAAGCACCTAGAAAGCAGCTTTTATAAGTCTTTGGTATGACACAGCCAGGGTTCAAACCCATGACCTCCTCCATCCAAGGTGGTTGCTCTAACTATTTAGGCCACTGAAGTGGTCTATGTACTAATTGATGCACCACATTATCTGCAAATGTATTAAGTGATTCACCACCAATACCTACAGATCACTTAGTTGATGATCCATCATTACCAGCAGATGTATTAACTGATGCACAAGACTTGTTCTGCAATGGCCTCTAGACATCATTGCTAGCCTGGTTCTGATATCTTAATCTTTTCTATACCTTGGCAGATCATGAATATATTTGAGTGCTTTGTCTTTGTGAGATCTATTGGATTTTATATATTGCCTCCCTTAGAATATAATGCTAACTAACCAATAGTGTATGGTGGAGGCAATAGACTCAAAAGGATGCTTTTAAAGCTTAACATCGAAAGTGTGACCATGTACCAGAGAGAAGCCATTACAGGTGTATTTGCATGAAAGGTATTTGCACAAACACATACCAGCAGTGGAAAATGGCTTATTTATGAGTTCATTTCAATTGTGTGCTCCCACTGTCTCGATCATGTAAGGAACAGTGTTCAAACTTGAACAATTTAATTTGATTGGACGTGGTTGTCTGCTGTTGCATCCAATAAAATGCACAGACCAAAAGAACATAAATATCTTCCTGACTGGCCAATACAGTTGACATATTGGAACCTTCAATGGCTAGCAAAGATAGCTTCTAGCAAGAAAGACATCAATGAGGAAGTTTATCTATACACTGTGAAACACATCAATAAAAGACAATAGGAAAAACATTTGTCCTTCGGTTAAAGTGAAACATCTAAGTAAACATTACATAAATGGAATTTATATGGCATGTTTCAATGAACAAAAATGAATGTTATTTTTATCATCTGGGTTTTCTCCCTCTTCTTTTTTACACAAGTTTATAACATATTCAATGAATATTTAGGCTGTTTAAATATATTTTCACATTTTCTTTTGAAAGTTAGATCTGAGAGAAAAAAACTTGTACCGGTATATAAGAATTAATGTAAAACCTGCATATACATGTACTGATAATACATAAATAATATTACTTACCTGGTGTTACAATGTCTGGTAATCTTAATGCAACATCTGTTGGCCTCAAATAGTGTACTAGATGGTACTTGTACAGTTTGTATGCCTGTAGATTGACTTGTGGAGTTCCCATCTTGGCCTAGAAATTAGCTGTTTTCATTAGTGTATAGATACTGACATTATTGAACAAATCTCTCTTTCTCTCTCTTCCCATTTCGATTTCGATTTGAGAGTTGTCCCCTCAATAAATTGGGCATGAAGGAAGAACTTTATTCAATACACTAACAATAATAATGGGTTAAATTAGCCCATTTAACCATTCATTTCGCAAAAGAAACATTTACACACACACACACACACACATACTCTTTAAGAGGTAACCCAAACTGTTGTTATGTGTGCATTGATTTTCATGATATAAGAATTTCATCCAAATCCAATTACACTCAACAATCTCAAAACAAAATATACACCACCATAGTTGCTCAAATCAAATTATTCATGATTTAATGACATTATATGACACACTGTCCTCTGCTACTTTAAAAAATATCTTTCTTGCAAAACATAACCAAAAATAAAATAGAACAGTTTTCAAATGTTTTTAAAAGCTAATTCTTCTTATACTTATTTTAAGTAAAAGTAATAGGCAATTATTTAATTACTTTCCTTAGATAACCTGCGAACAACCTCTGCATCTTTCCTTTTGTAAAAAGTACAACCCTAAATAGCATTACAATAGTCCATATTTCCTCTGATCCTTCCCACTGCATTTAAATTTCAAAACATCTAAAAATGGAGTCTGAAGGGTGATAGGAAACTCACTAGCATTACAACCGGGGTATAGTTTTATTAAATATAAAATGGAGTCTGAAGGGTGATAGGAAACTCACTAGCATTACAACTGGGGTATAGTTTTATTAAATATAAAATGGAGTCTGAAGGGTGATAGGAAACTCACTAGCATTACAACCGGGGTATAGTTTTATTAAATATAAAATGGAGTCTGAAGAGTCATAGGAAACTCACTAGCATTACAACCAGGGAATAGTTTTATTAAATATAAAATGGAGTCTGAAGAGTCATAGGAAACTCACTAGCATTACAACCGGGGTATAGTTTTATGAAATATAAAATGGAGTCTGAAGGGTGATAGGAAACTTATTAGCATTACAACCAGCAAATAGTTTTATTAAATATAGTTTGAAACTCACTAGCATTACAACCGGGGAATAGTTTTATTAAATATAGTTTGAAACTCACTAGCATTACAACCGGGGAATAGTTTTATTAAATATAGTTTGAAACTCACTAGCATTACAACCGGGGAATAGTTTTATTAAATATAGATTAAAACTCACTAGCATTACAACTGGGGAATAGTTTTATTAAATATAGTTTGAAACTCACTAGCATTACAACTGGGGAATAGTTTTATTAAATATAGTTTGAAACTCACTAGCATTACAACCGGGGAATAGTTTTATTAAATATAGTTTGAAACTCACTAGCATTACAACCGGGGAATAGTTTTATTAAATATAGTTTGAAACTCACTAGCATTACAACCGGGGAATAGTTTTATTAAATATAGTTTGAAACTCACTAGCATTACAACCGGGGTATAGTTTTATTAAATATAGTTTGAAACTCACTAGCATTACAACCGGGGAATAGTTTTATTAAATATAGTTTGAAACTCACTAGCATTACAACCTGGGAATAGTTTTATTAAATATAAAATGGAGTCTGAAGGGTCATAGGAAACTCACTAGCATTACAACCGGGGAATAGTTTTATTAAATATAGTTTGAAACTCACTAGCATTACAACCGGGGAATAGTTTTATTAAATATAGTTTAGGACTACTAGGTTATTCTCAGATTCTTTCTAATTTGTTTGGTGTTTTATGGCAGGGCAAAAAATTGGGGTTATTTACTGCTGTGGCAACTGAAGTCAAATGCATTGACAAAGAACACATGAATGAATATTACTATATCTAATCAAACTTTCAGGGCAAATATTTTAAAAATCATTTTCATATGAAATTACAAATAACTCTGCATTGTAAACATGGCCCTCTGACCTTTCTTGCTAAAATAATACTCAGGACAAAAGACCAGTGGGTTTTGGTTAAAGCAAACCTGGGATTTATTGTGACTGGTTCTCAAGATACACTGAGCATTCTTAAAACTATTTTCTATTAACTAGTTTAAAAACAATGAGCACCAGCCTTCATATTAATTTTTACTGCAAATCATAACCTATTAGCAAACTCATTTCAACACTGCTCTTATGTCATGTCAGATGTTGGCTAATTTGAGACATGCAAAAACTGAACTGGAAAAGACTCACAATGAATCAATCATCTGAACTTGAATAGACTCAAAATGAGTCAATCATCTGAACTTGAATAGACTCGCAAGGAGTCAATCATCTGAACTTGAATAGAGTCACAATGAGTCAATCATCTGAACTTGAATAGACTCACAATGAGTCAGTAATCTGGACTTGAATAGACTCACAATGAGTCAATCATCTGAACTTGAATAGACTCAAAATGAGTCAATCATCTGGTGACCTGTACAAGTTTTTGCAATCACTGCATATCACGCAGCATGAGGCAAATGAATGAAAGAGAACACTCCCAAATATCTGGATGATTTGACAGTTTTAAACATATTAAATACATATAAAAATAAATAAATATTTAAGATAATACAATATTTTAAATGTCCCAAGATTTAAGACCTCAACATATAAAAAATTTCTATAAAATGAGCCATCTAATCACTTTTGAGAAAAATAAAAATGTAATTAAATTTTATCATTAGTTTTAGCCTGGAATGGTAAAGACTAAATGTATTTAAGGTAAAAGCTGTTATAATGCAATGGCAGAAGGGCTCCCATTTTTTAATTTAAGGTGACCTCTTTTCTAACACCCTAAATACATGCTCTTGGAAAAGTGGATTATTTGTATCCCTAGCAGATTTGTGTGTGTGTGTGATTAGGATTTTGAATGCACTGCTTTAACATTTTTTCAGTCATATCACTATGATGTCTGCAGTGATGCAGTTTACAGTGATGTCTAGCACTGGGGCATCATGCATCCCACCCAGTCACATTATCTTGACACAGGCCGACCAGTCCTAACAGCACCCTCTTGATGCTGAGCGCCAGTGCGACAGATGTTTGTACCATTTTTGTAAGTCTTTGGTATGACTTTGCCAAGTATCACATCCAAGACCTCCAGCTTCGCGGCAAACGCTTTAACCACTAGGCCACTGGAGTGGTCAGCAGATTTGTAATTGCAGCACTGTGCATAATGTTGATTTAACTTCACCGTGCACTCTTTCCACCATATTGTCATTTATACATTTTAAAACTGAAGCATATTTGATGTCTGATGAAACCCGGCAAACAAAACAAATGATATATGATCAAGAAGTCAGTTAAATCTTATGACATTGAAATTTCAATGCACATTTTCAATAGAGAAGTTTTTCAAAACATTTTAAAAGTGATCCTGTATAAACAAATAACACCCACCCATCCCAACTCTTGAGACTAAATGTACTACGGTATCTGCAAATAACATCTGCCCTCCCCAACACTCGTCATGATGATGATAATTAATATATACCATACCATTTTATCTGCTGCAGTCTTTTGTACTCCTGTTAGCACCTTATAGCTCCACCACACATATTGTGTACTTTCCCATAACGAGACGGAGCAATGCAATGATGTAATGCAATGGACCACTAAGTACATGAAGTGATTGGCCTTAATAGGATTATGCACATTAGAGTTTATTTTGATTTGTTTTAATTCTGCCAACTTTAAATAAATCTCATCTTAGAATGGTCGTCCAATTTAAATTATCAATATCATTACTATAGGCTTATCCAGGTACTCCATTTAATAACCTATTGCGCATTCATTAAACATGATATAACTTGCATCCAGTAGAACAGTCATCAATTATTATAATTCTGGAAGTCAAAGCCATAAAATCATTGTACATGTATTATCATTACCAATACAGTGGAATCATATTGTACTGAAATGATTCCAAACTATAGTACAAGTCACGTAGGTCATGCATGCAGTTAACACCGACTATTTATGTTATGGGTGTCTCCCTTTAGAAGAATTTGATTGTACATACCTTTAAGCGCAAATTATCACTTCATTAGGTTTCGTCTTTTAGAAAGTCATTATTTAGGTGAACCGAGTCGGGGGATGCTGTTCTAACATACTTACATAGTAAATAGTAACTAACCTTGTGTTTCAATCAGTGATCTTGCTTCATTACATTCCCTCTAGATCATAGATGTTTGAGTCCGCCAATGTTGGCTGAAAAGTACCATTCGGAATGGTTAGTACTTTCGATTTAATGATGACGTACCGATTCGTGGAAATTCTACAGGAAAATCCAATGCTTTCGAAATAAGCTATTTTCAGTATACTACGTTTGATCCGTCTACATACAAAAGCATATTTGAAAAAAAAAACAAATCTCTCTTTCAGTTTCTTCTTGAAGAAGTGCCGATTCGCACGGCAGCACTGTGACAATGTTTGATAAGATTTCTCACAGCCGCCGTGCGGCCAGAACTTAAATTACTATCCGCACGGCGATAAGTAGACCATCTAAGTTGGTCTAGGCGATAAGTAAATACCACAGGAGTCTGACGTTTTATCAATAAAGTACGGCGAAATGTTTGACAAAATGAAATACCCTTATCAATAATATATATATATAAACACTATATATTATTGATAAGGGTATTTAATTTTGTCAAACATTTCGCCGTACTTTATTGATAAAACGTCAGACTCCTGTGGTAAATACATGGCAGACCTAATCTTTACTACTGTTTGAATATTCTGTTACAATCACATGAACGTTCACATATCACAGGAGTCTGACGTTTTATCAATAAAGTACGACATTTCGCCGTACTTTATTGATAAAACGTCAGACTCCTGTGCACATATAAATGTAACGATGCAAGTTTTGAAACTGTCAAAATGTAATTTTTTTAAGGAATTTTTAGGAAGTGTAATTTTAAGAATTGTGATTTAAATGTGTATAATAAATTTAATTTGTGTAATAAATAAATGACTATTAGAATGTTTGTAATATGTGATTCTAATATGATGTCTTAACTTATCAGTGTTACAGTTGTATCATTGTAAAACAACAGCTGTATCTTGTACAAAAAAAAAAAAAATAAAACAAAAAAAAAATAAAATAAAATAAAAAAAACAAAAAAAAATAACATTTTCAGTAAAGGCTACAATTGACACCGGTGCTCTCAGAAACTGGCTAAAACTAGGGCGGGGTTTACAAAACTTGACTGATCACACCAGTGCGCTTAGAAACTGACTAAAACTAGGGTAGAGTCTACGTTACGGACTCATGCAAGCCATCATTCACACCAGTACTCTCAGAAATTAACTAAAACTAGGGTAGAGTCTACCTTACGGACTCATGCAAGCTATCATTCACACCAGTACTCTCAGAAACTGACTAAAACTAGGTTAGAGTCTACCTTACGGACTGATGAAAGCTATCATTCACATCAGTGCGCTCAGAAACTGACTAAAAATAAGTTAGAGTCTACGTTACGGACTGATGCAAGCTATCATTTACACCAGTACTCTCAGAAATAGACCATCTAAGTTGGTCTCTAAGTTTTTTTTTTTATTTTGACTTGGCGCCTTATGAGACCAACCGTATTCTGCATTAACACTATATGGATAACTACCAACGATCAGACTGCACGCTATTAATTAATAAATTTATTTACACTAACCTTTGTACCCAGACGGTAAGTATAATCCCTCTTCTAATGATCCACTGCGTTAAATCCTTTAGAACACTCACTTTTTTAGTATAAATCCCTGTCTGAACAGAATACCTGTGTATTAATCGGCTGTTGACCTCAGATTTAAATTACCGACGCATGCGTTTAAAGCAGCATCACCAGATGGTAAGAGTAACGCGTAAAAACCGTCTAGCGAGGCATATATCATTGGGAACTGACTCGTGCTTGAGTGGGAGCTGTGTCGTTACGGCATATCAGAAATAGAGTGAATGATAAATAAATTGTATAAAGACCACACTGTATTCAGATGTGAAAATATGCTATACAATAAGAACAATAATAATATAAATTTATTATTATTAATATCGGCAGTATTTTCAATCATATTTAAAAACATTTACAATGGTATAAACGGAAAGTTGACACACACACACACACACACACACACACACACACACACACACACATGTTAATACTCTACATTACTTATAAGAAAAACATGATTATTATAATGAACATTATTAATAACATTTGCAATGGTATTTATGAATACATACATACATACATACATACATACATACATACATACATACATACATACATACCTGTTATAATTTTACACCATAAGTTATAACATGTGGATAATGTTATATTTAAATTAAAAACAATATTTACTTCTTCCCTTTTGTCTATTGAATATGACAAGTGCTACAACAATTTACACACACACACACACACACACAATTCATATATTATCATTTCGCGGCTACACTTGTCATCATTGTAAGGGTGAAAATTTCAAACCAGAATTTCGCGAGATGTCAGTCCCGAGAAGCTTCACTGACTGCCCTTGGATTGCACTCACAGCTACAGCTACCTCAAAAGTGAAAGAAGATATGTTTAAGTATCTTTTGTTCGATCAAGATAGAACAATCACAATCGCAGTCTTACCAGATAGGTATGTACCCCACTCTCTCTCTCTCTCTCTCTCTCTCTCTCTCTCTCTCTCTCTCTCTCTCTCTCTCTCTCTCTCTCTCTCTCTCTGCCTTTACTTATCAGACCTGAGTGCTCTTTAATAATTCTTTAAATTATCTGGGCAATAAAACGAAAGACAATGATACAAGTATATAATCTTGAGTATACAATTGTGATTTTGATGAGAACAAAGGAAAGCGTCTGCTGTTATTATCTAACTATCCAAAGGATTCATAAAAGGGTGGGAGTGTATATTACCAGGTGTATGCAAGTCTTCTCAAGCTATCAAACAGAATAACGCGTCATGTTCTTAAATGCGATGACAGGAGATCAAAGGCAACTTTTCCACCCTTACATAACTAACTTTTGGGGAAAAGAGATGCAATTACCATTATATATCCTCTTGAATACTTGACCACTCGTTCATATACGAATGGCAGCACTAGAGTATAATCCAAATTTAGTTGAAATAGATTGCTTTGGGCATCATTGCTTGACGCCACCTTCACCATCCACTCCGCCCCCACTAAAGATAAGTGAAAAAAAAAACTTACAGTAACTAAATGAGAATATTCTTGCTACATCTGACATCGATTATAATCTCATTTATTAATCTGAGTGGCGCCAAATAAAACGTTCGATGTTTGATAAACTTGTTACACTAACATTTAAACTTGAAATCTGAGCAACATGTAGTAGGCATACGCAGGAGAAACTTTTCAGGAACTTTGTAATCATTCTTTTTTACGAGAAATATAAATATAAATAGTTTGTAGTACTCCTAGAACTAATAACAATATTAATTTTGCAGGCCTAACATTTTCCTAGACATTGTTGAAGCATTTGCAGACTGAAGAACTCAAATGGTTTCTTCATCACATCAAAGAGACGAGGCTATCAGCCAAAAAGACAATTTTTATTGCAGGTACGTATATAATACCATCACCACAAATGTTACAGGAATTATTCATGTATTTTTTAATAGTAGTAGTAGAAGAAAATGTCTTTCTTTTCACAATTAATCGATGTCTTTTTCGTATATATAGTAGTCGCAGTAGTATGCTTTAGGAGCACGTATTATCTCCCCCACCCCCGTTTGTTAGTAACTCAGTCTGATATTTTCACCAAGTTTTATCAGTTGTTCAAGAAACTTACTGCTTTCATTGTTTATTTAATAGCGTTGTAAAGCGTGTGTGTGTGTGTGTGTGTGTGTGTGTGTGTGTGTGTGTGTGTGTGTGTGTGTGTGTGCTGTAACGCCTCTTAAAACACATCAAAGACTATTTATTACCTGATGAGGCATTGAAATGTCTTTTACAATGACACACTGAGGCCATCGAGTCATCGACCCGTGCTGGTCTGCATTTTTGAAATAGCTATCCTGGAATGACGAGTTTGACCCTTTAACCACTTGGATGTGTGTGTGTGTGTGTGTGTGTGTGTGTGTGTGTGTGTGTGTGTGTGTGTGTGTGACTTGTTTCGCGAAGGATTAAACTAAGAACGAGAAATTTTACTTTTGCAGTCAGAACATGATATAGTGCTGGAAATATTTCATATAAAAAGGATTATTATTATTATTATTATTATTATTATTATTATTATTATCATCATTTCAGGACATACACTGCTGTTTTTAATGTTTGGTCCTGGTTGGTTGAAGAAATGGGTGACCAGGTATACACAGGCGAAGAATCAGCACAGACACGTTTGATTGAAATGTATCATTCCTCCACGGATAAAGACACAGGACAGAATTATCAAGGAATTTCGAAGATCCGCAAGAATAATTCGCTGTCTTGTTGCTACGGTAGCATTCGGAATAGGGATCCAAATCAGCGATGTAGATATCGTTATTCACTGGGGATGCCCAAAGAGCATTCTGAGCTATTGGCAAGAGATTGGGAGATGTGGCAGAGATGGTAGAAAAGGTTATGCTTGTCTCCTACCTTACAAGACAAGCATGATGAAGACGACAACGGACAGAAACACGATAGAAGTTGCCAAAGATCGGCAAGTCTGTTTCAGAAGAAAAATTCTTGACGTCTTGTGGATCACCGAAATGGATAAACTTCCCGCTGAACTAAGCGAATGTTCCATGGGAAGTTGCAATATATGCTCTTGCGACAAATGTAATTGTTGTGTAAATTTTTGTAACACTTGTCAATGCAATAAACAAAAAGGAAGAAGAAAATATTGTTTTTAATTTAAATATAACATTATCCACATGTTATAACTTATGGTGTAAAATTATAACAGATATGTATGTATGTATGTATGTATGTATGTATGTATGTATGTATGTATGTTTAATAAATACCATTGCAAATGTTATTAATAATGTTCATTATAATATTCATGTTTTTCTTATATATATATATATATATATATATATATATATATATATATATATATATATATATATATATATATACTATAAACTTCCGTTTATACCATTGTAAATGTTATTAAATATGATTGAAAATACTGCCGATATTAATAACAATAAATTTATGTTAGTATTGTTCTTATTGTATAGCATATTTTCACATCTGAATACAGTGTGGTCTTTATACAATTTATTTATCATTCACTCTATTTCTGATATGCCGTAACGACACAGCTCCCACTTAAGCAATAGTCAGTTCCCAATTATATATTCCACGCTAGACGGTTTTTTCGCGTTACTCTTGCCATCTGGTGATGCTGATTTACACGCATGCGTCGGTAATTTAAATCTGAGGTCAACAGCCAATAAACACACAGGTATTCTGTTCAGACAGGGATTTATATTAAAAAAAGTGAGTGTTCTAAAGGATTTAACGCAGTGGATCATTAGAAGAGGGATTATACTTACCGTTTGGGTACAAAGGTTAGTGTATTTATTAAATTTATTAATTAAATCCGATCGTACGCAGTTTTGCGATGCGGACATGTACCATATAGTGTTAATGCATAAAACTATTGGTCTCTAAAACCACCAAGTCAAAATAAAAAAAATAAAAAAAGGCTTAGAGACCAACTTTGATGGTCTATCTCAGAAACTGACTAAAACTAGAGCAGAGTCTACGTTACGGGCTGTTGCAATTTCTAACAAGGCAAAGAATCATTGGAAAAGGAATAAAGGCTCTTAATGATTTTTCTAAAGCACGATTTACATTATTATCTTAACAAGACATAAAGGTACAGAATGTATGCTACATATGTCCGTTTGCAATCTGGGAGTCAGTAACTTGTATACTTCCAAATAGACAAGATCATCTGTAAACTGTGGGAATAACTGCTTGATAGTGTTGAAATACTAGAATTGCTTAATCTGCGACAAATCAGATTTACAATCTCAGTACAAAATAAAATCCGCTAGTAGAAATGTGGGTCACTTTAGCGTCAATGGAAATCCCAGTCAAAAAGGTCGTGGGTCACTTTGGTGTCAAGGGGATTTTAACATGCGGAAATGTAACATGGAGTGAATGGGTGAATTGAGTATAGGAACAAAGGGTTGGGGCACTTTAGTACCAATGGGACCTTAACCTTAAAAATGGATATAGCAACATACGTCAATGGGAATTTAACATGAGAATGTCGCCTAGAGGTCAATGGAAATTGAACATTGGTAACAACATGGGGTTTATAGTGTCAAACAACTATTTTTATAGGGTGAAATATGTTTTTAGGGACAAAGGGTTGAGAGTGACAAACATATTGTTGTTCGTCCGTCGATTCGACGAGGACCTTTCTAGTCATCCGATAGTTGGAGGAGCAGGTTCTGTTATCTGCGTGCGCAGGTGGAATATGATGCCACTTTTTGCACAGAATGTTGGTTTTCATAAGGGACAGGGGATGAGTGGGACATCTACAGGAGGGTTGATGGCATGTGCTTTTCTGGCTTGCCTCTTCAGCACAGCAGCTGCTATCCTGTTAGATTCGCGCAACTTAGAGCCATTGTGCACAAAGGAACGCCAAGTGACTTGATCGCTTGCTGTTTGCCCCCAGGAATCAGGGTTTTTGTTGAACGATTTCAATGCAGCTTTCATATTGTCTTTGAAGCGTTTCTTCTGACCTCCGTGGGATCGCTGTCCTTGCTGTAGCTCGCCATAGAATAGTCTCGTAGACAGTGGGTGGTCTGGCATGCGTACAACATTAATCGCCCAGCGTAGCGGGCACTATTTAAGGGTGGTATGGATGCTGGGGAGACATTGTTACGTGCTTAGGCTCGAATAATCAGCAACACAGAAAGAGTGAAAACTAACAAGCTTGTATAAATTGAACAATGAATTTATTAAGTACAATTATTTTCATAAAATAAATAAACTTACAGTTTTAGAGAATCAAATCCAACATTAATCCAATATAGAATTCACAAAAATAATCCACTAATGGAATTGCAAGAGTCCTGATAAATAAATGTTCTAATAGTTCCAGGTTCGAATCTTGACGATGTAATCCAAAATGGTTGACAATGTCACGTGATGCAGTTCTTGTTTAATTATCATCCAAATGAATTATGAGCACATGTTTTCTCCTCCAAATAGATAATAAATCCTCTTTCTTCAATGAATTGACACAAAGTCCAGAACAAAATAATTAAAATTAAACTCAAACAGAAAATACACAACTAATATCTTAAAGCCCAAAATTCTACTGATTTGTTCTATCCAAACAACAGTTCTAATACTTGTTTTTCTTAAGTAAACAAGTGATCACGTGATTTTCTAGAAATTGATAGAGGTTCATGGAAGGTCACAGAAAGAGACTGCCTTCACTAAAAATCACGTACTCTAGATATTTCCTACCCCTAAGAACTAAAAATAAAACGTTGTCCTTGAAATTAACCAATAGTTTTAGATGCTTGTTGACAATGTCTAAAGCAGGGTCAGGAATTAGGTCAACAAGCCAAGGACAAAAACTTGTTTACAGCTAGAGTCTAAGTCAACCTGAACTTTCCAGAATAATTTCCCAATTAATGAATATTAAACCCTAAATGACAAATTTAGATTCAACAATTAAAAAATAAATTATTTAAATCCAATAGCCTTAACAACATGCTTGGGCAAGTACCTGATTGTCTGGAACACCGTCCTGCCACTTGATGTTGACGATTTTCCTGAGACTTGTGGTGCGAAAGTAATTCAGCTTCCTGGCGTAGCGTTGGTACACCGTCCACGTTTCGCATGGGTAATGTAGTGTAAGGAGCACAACTGCCCTATAGGCCACTAGTTTGGTCTGGATGCTTATGATTCTTCTATTCCAGACGTTGGCATACAATATGCCAAAAGTTGAGCTGCCGCTGGCATAGCGAAGGTTTAATAGTGATGCTATGCGACAGTATGCTGCCAAGGTAGGTGGAGCGGTTCACTACGTTGAGTTTGTGGCCATTGAAGTTAATTTTGGGCTCAATATAGGGCTTGCCATGGGTCGGCTAATGCAGGACTTGTCATCCAACCATCCCATTTCATCACCCACTAAAATAATGTGGCCACATGTATGCGACGAAGAGGAAGGTGTGGGTACACTGGCAGCCGTAGCCGCAAATATGCACACGGGCGTCTCAGGCCATTAGGTTCGTTCACCACTGACATGAAGCTGAGTGGAGTTCGGCAGCCTCCTGAACGCACTGAGCAGCCTTCTTCATGAATGCACCGCTCACCTCCCTGGCATTAGGAAGGGGCTAGAAAAGGTGACCTAAACATAACATGCGCTAACCTTCCCTAGCCAGCATACCTCGGCTGGCGGGAACCCTACCGCAGCGGCCAAAATAAGAAAAGGAGGATTGTCCCTCTTATACTTGGCGCATGGAATGTGCGCACCTTAATGAGACCATACGGAAAGATCCCAGAGGAGAACCGCCCTAATAGTAAAGGAACTCGCCAGATACAACGTGGATATTGCTTCCGCGAGCGAGACCCGGCTTGCAGGAGAAGGCGAACTCAATAATAGGGGCTTCTGATACACTTTTTTTTTTAGCAGCCGAGGAAGTTAAGAGTCTTGTAAAACTGGTGTCGGCTTTGCATTGCTGGACTGCCCAAGGGAGTAAACGACATATTTATGACCACGACACCCTATTCCTGTCTGAAAGAAAGCACCTTGCTATCATCAGTTACTATGCTCCAATCATGACCAACCCAGATGACGTGAAGGTCAAGTTGTATGAGGATCTTCACTCAGTAATTGCTGACGTTCCAATGGCAGATAAGCTAATCATTCTTGGCGATTTCAATGCAAGAGTAGGCTGTGATGGAGTGCCAGGAAAGCACGGAGTGGGTCACTGTAGCAGCAACGATCTCCTTTTTCTCCAGACTTGTGCCAAGCATGAACTGCTGTTCACCAATATTGCCTGCCGCCTTCCTACCTGTAACCGGATGTCATGGATGCACCTACGCTAGAAGCACCGGCACCTCATTGACTACGTCATTGTCAGGAAGAGGGACAGGCAGGATGTGTGTGTGACCAGGTCCTTATGCGACGCTGAATACTGTACAAGCCATCCCCCGCATCCTCACCAAACTCAATATCGACATTCAACTCAAATGATTCCCACAGGGAAAGAAGGCTCATAAATGACAGAACATCAACAAGCTTAAATGCACCTGTACCAAACAGTATCTTGTGGATGCACTGGAAGAACGTCTGAAATTCACCCCTTCTTGACAATTAGAATGTGGAGACCGACTGGGCGGCATTCAGAGAGTGACAAACATATACATACAGAAACCAACAAATACACTTTCAAACACACATATAAGAGGACAAAGATGTTCCAAGAAAGACTCACAGATGGAATAGAGACTCGAAAAAGAAAAGTCTAATGTATGGGTTAAAACATTTATTCAAGTATATACATGGGCTCTCTTGCCTGTGGTTTGGTCTAAACACTTTCCATTTAATACATAAACATTTGGACATGAAACAAACTTATTTAAGCGTGATTTAGTTCTTGGTAAACAACTTTTTAAAATTAAAGTTCATGCCTTTCTAAAATTCACCGTATGCACGACGTATTTGCATCAGATGTTCATTTGTATGGAAAAGCTAAAACAACACACACACACACACACACACACACACACACACACACACAACAATCAAATAGGACAAAGTTCATGTTTCTCTTTTCATTCGTCAAACTCGTTGTTTAAAAGCTGGTCAGCTACCACTTGTGTCCCAGCGTAGATGTTTCCCATCGCGTACTCCCTTTCATTCGTAAATCTGCTGTTATGTTCATTGTGCTAGGTAAACTTATCGATAATCAGATCAATGGCGGTCATTGTCTTCTTTCATCGGCGGTACAACATATGCCATATGAATGCTCACTTTTCCATAAGTAATGTCAAATTTTTCTCTCATCGTCTGCACGTTTTCAATGCCCTAAGACGTATGGAAGACGTTAATTCTGCAGGTCTACTAAACCCGAGACATACAAAAGTGTTCAGACTGTCGTGATACATAGATAAGCTCAAACGACCTCGATCTTTAATACGACACTGACGTTTTAGTTCCTCTACCAGCGAGTCAAATAAGTCCGTAATGAAACATGCTGCCTCCTTGGCTAGAGCATCATACACAAAGGCTTTAAAACTCACCGTGTAGGTGTATGCTGTCGTATTACAATTTCTCGAAATCGCAGTCTGAGTCATTTTGCTGTTAAAATACTCCTTCAGGTCTAACGAATCCTTTTCATTCATGGACGCACTTTTTTAACGGTATGGTGGTGAAAGAGGTCAGTGATGTTTTTTCCTTCTCTTTTTTAATAGACTTCACGATAAACTGCCCCACTGCAGACATCGTCGCGATATGACTTAAAAATTGTCAAAGCTACGTTAAAATCATTATCACTCATCACATGTTACAGCCTCAGAGGCGTGAGTAGAATATAATAGCTGTTTGCTTGGCTACTTAACTATGTTGCATGTACTCGTGTATGATATGCAGACAGAGGTATGCGGGGTGGGGGCAAAAGGCATGGAACCAGATCAGTGAAAAAAATCTTAATAATGATATTGTCATACATTTTAGTATTTATATAACCCATCTTTGGCTTGGTGCCATTATCACTTTTTTATGTTGACAGAAATATTTCAGAGAAAGGTCTACCATAGAATGTGTCTGACTTAGATTTTACAAGTGTTTCCGAAATCCAAAGCCCCTGTGTTAAAAATTTGTTTTGCTTTCTATACGCTTTCCATCATATTGTTTTAAATACATTTTACAGTTCTTGCAGAAATCTGAACTCCGTATGTTTGAAACAATTTACTAGTGTTTCTGAAGCACCATGCCACTATAATTTTGTTACTTTCGGTTTCCATTGCAGACGCATACCTATATGTAGCCAACCGTTATGAAAGAATAAAGGATTTTCCGAAACCGTAAATGGTGACGTAATTCTAAAAAAAGAACATTGGAAATTCTAAGACGCAGTTTCAGTACTATGGATGCATTTGCAGAGATCAAGTAAGATTTTGAAGACTTTATTGCTGGATAATTGTGTGGTATAATGATCATAAAGATATGTACAGGTTATGGTGGTACTTTGGGATCGTCACAGGGACGTCATTTCACTAGTTTTTGGGGTGGTGGGGGTTGGGCAAAACTTAAAGGGCTTGTTAATTTTCGTATATAGGCTGTAGCGATTTTACAGCACATGCAAATTCTCCCCCCCCCCCCAAATGACGTCCCTTTATCGTCTCCAGACATGTAATTTTTGCTAATAGGTGTGTGTGGATTCAAATTTACGATACGCCAGTATGACCATGTCTGTGTGCACCACACGCGATTGAAAAATGGTGGTTTAGGTGACCTCCATTTCAACCTAAATTGAAAGTAGAAAACAGTGCAAACGTTTGTGTATTTTTTAAATTTATAGTATATCATCCTATTGTAGAAGTTTTCCAATATGGGTAAATTATCTCCTGTTTTTAAAAAAAACAACAACAAACAGCCAACCAAGCTATTTACAAGTTTTCAAAAGAAAAGTTACATTGACATATTAATCTGCTTATTCATCACCCGCTGCAATAAAAACGATCGGCGTTATTGTCCTATTCAGACGGAAACATTCATGTGTTAATTTCTACGCTATTACTGCAGCTTTTTATATAGACAACACTGTATATCATTCCAAAATATACGGGTTTTAAAATAATTAGAATGTTTTACGTGTGCAATTGTGATTCTTTCAATTTGTAGCAATTCTTAGAAGTGTTTCAGATCGAGGCTAAAGTATCGCTTCAGTTGCAATAACACACTTTCGTTTTACAAAACTAGATTAAAGTGCCAAAACAGTGTATCTACATTTATTCGGTTTATATTTTGATGAATGAGAATATATATTCAAAATACGAATGTAAAAAATCCGATCGAAAAATTTTAAGTAATTGCATGGGAGCCTTTCTAGACTGATATTGCGTTCGCACCTGTTAACGATAAAAACCGAATGCAACTGCCGACCACTTCCGGTATTTAGTGAAAACAAGGCGTGACTGGAAGCCGAACTGTTGTCATGATATAGTTAATTAATTACGGTAAAGGACTGGCACGAAAAGCAACGTCAAACGATATACATGTAATTATACATTAGGTAAGGTCTGACCAATGAGACATTGTCTGAGTCACATCTAACTGACTAGTTATTGTATCCAAATGTATTTAAAATACTAAGTATAGTTTGTTTTGGTACCATTTATTGCACGAAAATATTTATTTATATTAAAAAAAGTAGATTAGTTACACTAATTGGATAATATTTGCTTTGCATAGCATAATATATTCATGTATTTGTGTGTCTGTGTGTGTGTGTTTAAAACAGATTCGCGTTTACTACTTATATGAATATAATTTCGTTGAAGTTCTTCTTTAAAAAAAAAATTAATGTTAATAATGTACTAATTTTAACTGTTCAGAATTTAACCTTTTTCACAATGTATAATGCCCAAAAAACAAGTACCATTATACAACATATTAGGATTAAGATTTTTTTAAACGTAGCTTTAATTTTTTTTTTGACTTATTGCTACGATGTCTGTCGTGGGGCAGTTTATAGTGACGTTCACAGGTGCTCGATGTGAGCTTGATGTGGAAATAAACAATAATCTAAATTTAAAAAATCATACAGAGTGGCAAAAATATCTTCGATTACCCAATGACATAGGACCCTCTCTATCATACTATACTCTGTATGATGTTTTTTCTCTTTAAATCCTTGTTTTTTTTTCTTCCCATCAAGCTCGCTTTGATCACCTGTGGTGATGTCTAGCACTGGGGCATTGTGCCACAGACATGTAGAATGATGTCCCACCCAGTCACATTATCCTGACATCAGGCCGACCAGTCCTAACACTAACTTCTTAATTCTGAGCACCTAGCAAGGCAGCTGTTAGTAACTTTTTATAAGTCATGACTCGAATGGGATTCAAATCCACAACCTACTGCTTTCGAGGTGGATGCTCTAACCACTAGGCCACCGGAGCGGTCTATACAACATATCTTGTGTGTTAATACAGGTGAATTTGGATGTACACACATATACTTCAAATACACATAAATGGTGTTTTATGGGCACTAGACATTGGGGGGATCTCAGAAAAGAGTATAAGATTAAAACAGTCACTACCAAAAAAACGAGCAGTCAACATGAGATTGAAAATAGTACTTAAAAAAACCAATTTATGTTTTCTTATGAAATCAGTTGAAATTATATGTCCTAGCTTGTTTTTTCTTTCATTCATCTCAGCAACTTAGGCTGTATTAAACAGTTTATCCTGTCAGTACACTGCATCTTGATGATGCACACACTGATTACAAAACTGAAGAAATTGGAATATACAGAAATGATTAATTAATATGTGACATTGGTCAGAATCGTCCACTTGTGGATCAAATTAACCATGTGTTGGTCACAATTCATAGCCATTTCATTTGACTGGATAAGAAATAACCTCATTTGTTATAGTTCCTAGTACAGTCAATTTTTATTACTAAACGTTTCTCTCATAACCTTTGATACATCTCAAATATGCATATATATCAAAGTAATTGATTTAGAAAGTGTCTGTTTTCATGGCAGGTGTGTGGTAAATTTTACACAAATGTTTCAAAAGACTACTATTCACCAACAGCAACAAAGACCATACAGTCATCAATGCATTAGGGATGAGTGAGAAACATTCCAAATAATGTGAAAAAATAATTTTTTAAAATAAAAGATCAGATTGGATTGCACACCACATTTTATCCCATTCAAGACTTAAAGGTCATAACTTGAATGGATGTTGATTGTTCCAATTTAGATCGCTTTTCTCTTTATGAAACAAGAATTTGCTGGAAAGTTACGAATATTCATAACATCTCAGTCAATACAATTGCAGAAAGTGTAGTGGTGGTCGTAATAACGTTTTTTTTTTCTCCAGACATTAACAAAAAGTTATAACTTTGTAAAAAATTACTGCACAGACTTATAGCTAATGTATATTTTAGACTTGCAGAAATAGACAAGGTAGTTTCTTGTGCTGTAATCCCCAGGTTTGAAATCAACCATTGCATTGGGGCTGTAGATGGAAGAGCTAGGGTTTGCATTTCTTAAAAGTATTTGTGATACTAAAATACCTTGAAAAAAATATATTTTGAAATAAGAGGAATAAACTCCAGCTCAAAAGAAAATAACAGCTGAACCCAGAGTAATGCTTAGCCCTTAGATATAGAGATTTATTGGGTTCTATATGATTGGTATCCTGGAGAGGGATACCTTCACTTCTGATTAAATTCAACTGAAATGTACGACTTAGAAGGATGTGGAGGCATCCCCTTCCACCTGCTGGGGTGGTCCTAGTGACCCCTGGCACCTGACCAGTTTCATTATCTTTGTAACTGATCAGTGGGACCTTTGTCCAGCAACCAAGGGTTGATTAGACCACCCCAGCAGATGAGAGGCAGTGCTCCACAGTATCCCAACAGGCAGTGCTCTCTTTTTCAGTAATAGAGTTTGCATTTACTTTTGATTTAGTCCTGAAAATGAATTAGCTTGTTTGTTATCTGAATTCCATGAAGCTTGGGCTTCAAATGATGACCAGTTTGGTTTGTCCTACATGTTTATATATGTCTGATACAGTGGTAAATCTAAAACAAATTGACATGTTAGAGTGGTATTGAAAAAAACCTTGGTTGTTTGTGATATGTAATAGCATAAGGACCACATTCCTTGTTTTGAGCCACCTTGTTACAAGAAAATATTTTAAAAAATATCCAAAATTAAACATTTTTAAGGGATTGTTTGGATATGACTGTTTAGTAAAATGTTATCAAATAAATAATACATGTTTTTTTGTTTATTTGTTTCTAGTATGGATGTTTGGCGAATCCCATGAGTGTCATTGGTACTCAGACCTAAAGGGAAAGTTTTAACACATCAGTGTGAATTGTCCCGACAACTGCCTTAAAACTGTTTGAATTTCTAGAAGATACAATTTAAATCTGATTTAATATGTCCAATGAATGTCTCTGACTGGTCTAATATGGAATTCTGGGACTCATTATTTTTTGTTTGTAGATGAAACTGTGAACAGCCTCCTTGTGAAGAAATGGAGAATATTGAAGCAAATTTAAAGAGACACCGTCATCTTGTTGTTAGTCTCCTGAAAGCAACTGACATTAGTCTGAAACTTCCCACTGGAATCATAACAATAGGTAAAGACAACTTCCCAACAATTGATGTCCTATCAAGTTGAATTTATTGTTACTATTTTTATGTTTTATGCTATCAAAATTTGCTGTAGTAGAATTCATTCAACTAATTTACATAGGTAAAGCTCAAAAAGTAAACAACACAATTCATTTGAAGCTAAGTACATGTATATCAATTAATGAGACACGCTTCTGTGAAGTAGAATGTTGAAGCCAAATTTTAATAAAGCGTGTCATCTTCGGCAATGTTTATTTCAGTTGTCAGAAACGCATTCATATCCCAGCAAACATAAATGTCAAAACTCTAGGTTGATAGAGTTTTACTTTGTCAAGTAGTGCCACAAAGAGTAGAATTTAATTCATTGACATACTGCAAACATTAGTCAAAAGTATAAAATGCCTGTCAAAATATGAGCAATACCTGTCAAAATATGAGCAATACCTGTCACAAGAATCTAAAGTTTTTTTCCATAAATAACAGCATAAGTATATTTATTGCACAGATATGGCTATTTTATAGTGTTAGAAATTTTCATCATATTTTATTGATAAAACATCCAATTCCAGTGGTAGTATAGGCAACATAATGTATTGAAGAATCAGATTAGTTTTCTTTACTATTATTCATTATCCCAATTTTGTTAAAATACTATTAATTGATCCCTGCTGTTAAAATACTATTAATTGATCCCTGCTGTTAAAATACTATTTATTGATCCCTGCTGTTAAAATACTATTAATTGATCCCTGCTGTTCAGGATGATTTTAGTCATGAACTAAATTGATTGAAAGATAATAATAAGCACATGGTTAAGATAGCTTTTTATCAATTGGATAACATTGCTTCTT
Organism: Unio delphinus; assembly: GCA_029339505.1. NCBI lineage: Eukaryota > Metazoa > Mollusca > Bivalvia > Unionida > Unionidae > Unio > Unio delphinus. The sequence goes on from JAQISU010000005.1 coordinate 7,865,065, forward strand.
TGTTTTTTAATACATGTTCTGACCCCCTTGCAACCTCAGAACACTTTTTGATGCTAATGATCCTTCAACACTATCTAGGAGTATGGCAGTCATGATGCTGTTTAGTTTACTAACATTTAAATGAGCATTTTTTTATGTAATATGTGAACATGTCTGTCTAGTGATTACCATTTATTCAGTGGGCAAGTCATAACTTAAGAGCTGCCCATAAATGATGATATTGAGGCTGTATTAATAACAATATATGTTGAGAATAATTGTCTAAAGTGCATGCAGATCTCAATCAATTAATTACCTTTTTATTTAATTGAATGAAAAAAAAAACTAGTTTGATCATTATGCAATTATGTCAGTATGAATGTCAGTGCTGAAATATTCTGATTGCGAGTTTTGGCTAATGGGTAGGTTACGGCACTTATTCATGATGTTTGTCCTAATGGATTTGTGGCATTTAAACAGATTCACTTAGAGTCACATAGCCGAGTAGTTTAAAGCACTCACTGTTACGGATCACTGCCATTTCACCTCTGTCTGCATGGGTTAGAGTCTCTGGCTCAGCCAATGTGGGTATGTGAGAAAACTTCTCTTGGGTTGGTGGTTCTTTTCAGGGATTTCCCGAGTTATTCCTCCACCATTATTACTAGCCCCCATGTATAGTCTATCTTGTGCTGAAAAAAGGAGTTAAACCCTTTAACAACAACAACTATATATCTGAAACGGTATTAAGAAACTTTATTTCACTCATGATAAAGTTTTAGCAAGAAAAGAAAGATACAGAAGAGATTGTCAGAACCAGATATATTGTAAGATGGTAATACATGTAAAAAATAAGTATATAAAAGTGGCTATCTTTCAAATGTAACAAATTCAAGGCAGATGAATTTTGTGCATTAGGTCTGGTGTTTATTTCTGGATTCCTATAAATTGTGAACAAAAACTTGCACATTTAATATGGTTTCTGAAAACCCAAGCTCGTACATCATTCCCACACTAAAATTCTATTGATTTCAACATAGTTCCCAATATAAGGTCTATATCAACTTAGATTTCATATCATTAAATGTCTGGTATACTATATATATATATATATATATATATATATATATATATATATATATATATATATATATATATATATATATATAAAATCATGTACTGGATTATAAATCAGTCTCCTTGTAGGGCAGCAGACTCCATGTCTGTCATGGACAGAGTTATAATGAGGTAGTGATGTATGTATAATATATTTCATTATAATGCAAGTGTCACTGTAAGACAGGATACTCTGTGGCTGTCGTGGACAGAGTTATAATGAGAGAGTTCTGTGTACTTTCTATGTTATTTCTGGTTGCCATGGGGAGAGTTCTAATGAGAGTGCTGTGTGCATAATATACTTCATTATAATGGGGTCACTGACCAGTTATAATGTACTGTTTAGAGAGTAACATGTGTAAGGTGAAGTTGTTTGCATTTGAAACATGCACAGTGGAGAGAATGTTGGCATACCTTTATGCTACTTTGATGTAATGTGACTGACATTTATTTGGATATTGTACTTATGGAAATTGTGCATGCTTGTTTGTTTTTTTATTAGGATTCTTAACATAGCTTTAATAATTTTTCAGTCATATCGCTATGATGTCTGCAGTGAGGCAGCTTATAGTGATGTCTACAACTGGGGGCATCATGCCGCAGACATGTAGCATGATGTCCCACCCAATCACATTATCCTGACACTAAGCCAACTAGTTTTAACACTAACCTCTTAATGCTGAGCATCAAGCGACGCAGCTGTTATTACCATTTTTGTAAATCTTTGGTATGACTCGGTCATAGATTTAACTGATGACCTCCCGCTTTCACGGCGGACTCTGTAACCACTAGACCACCGGAGCGGTTGAAATTGTACATGATCTAAGCACACTGGTAACTTAAGTAGACTTATTAAAACAGGGAAAATGAATTTTAGCCAACTAGACAATACCAGCTGAAAGTGTAAAAGGCTGAATTACTACATGTAAATAACGTAAAAAAAGTTGTCAGTGTTTTCTTTTTACATTTTATAAAGCAGAGTTAGCAGCTTTTGAAAGATGCACATCTGGAGTAAGGCCAAACTGTATACTCTAAAACCCATATTATTATAATCATCAATCATACACCAAAATAAAGGGAATTAAAGGTTCTTTGAACAATACCTAAGATATACAAGGTCTTTTTTAAATAGCCAGTATAACCTGTGAGGACACCAGGGAAATTTTCTAACCCTATGCAAAATACAAAACTGTTGAGCATCACCAATGCAGACTCACTTTTAGACAGTATGCTATATGGCTGCTATGAACAGAATTATAATGAGGTAGTGATGTATGTATAATATATTTCATTATAATGCAATGTCACTGTATGACAGTATACTCTGTAATGAGGTAGTGATGTATGTATATTTCATTATAATGCAATGTTACTGTGGGACAGTATACTCTGTAATGAGGTAGTGATGTATGTATGATATATTTCATTATCATGCAATGTCACTGTGGGACAGTATACTCTGTAATGAGGTAGTAATGTATGTATGATATATTTCATTATCATGCAATGTCACTGTGGGACAATGTGCTCCACAGCTGCCATGGACCAAGTTATAATGAGAGTGCTGTGTCTATAATATACTTTATTATAATGCAGTGTCACTGTGGGACAATGTGCTACAAGGCTGTCATAGACAGTTTTATAAGAAGGAAGTTCTGTACCAGTGAAAGTTTGTGGATAGATGGCAAGATAAATCAGAACTCAAATTTGGTGATTGTATATTTGCAGAATTTGTGTCAATTGGCTCTTGTATCTTTTTGCAAGTGTTAACATTTTCTAATAGTATGCATTCAGTCATTAGTAAAACTTGAACTACATAAATAATCAACAAAGAAACTGACCAAAACAAATTTGTGTGTATGCACAAATTTCAAACATGATGAAGTTTGTTTTGACTTTAATTCCTTGTTCATGAGATCAATAATTTTGTATCTTTGTTTTTAAGAGGAAAGAAATGAACTAAATCGGCTGGCAGCAACATCACAAGCACTGGCAACAGAACATATTTTAGATATTTTAGACAAATCCGAAGAGCCAGGAAAATGGCAGGCATTCTCAGAGGCACTACAATCTGCAGGTAAATTTATATTTATTATTTACACCTTACTGTATTAGAGTTAAGATTATTTCATATTTGTTTGTTAATAACAGTGCATATATAAAACCAAATTGACCGATTTCAATTTTCAATATTAATTTAACTCATACTTATTTCAGATTATCCTTACTTATTGGAGATTTTGAAGTCAACACCCAAGAGGGGGAAACATGAGAATTACTACCTCAAGTTGATACATGTTTTTGCAAATCAGCTACAACAATGCGTGGTCCCTATGCATATTCTTCCATATCTTCTTTCAAAAGGTGTGATCAATCAAGGTGATGTTCAGGAAATAACAGCAAGACAACTCAATGTTGGTCCACAACTGGCTTTTCTGTTATTATTAGATCTTCTTCCACGAAGGCAGAGGCCAGAAATTTGGTACGGACATTTTCTTCAGGGTCTCTTGGAAGATGATCATAAGGATCTGGTAGAGCAGATAGATCCAGATTACATTTCAACACAAAATTTAGGTAAAGTACTTCCTCTGTATTCCTCCTCTTTATCTACCTTTGTCCCTCTTACTACACAAAATTTAGGTTTACAGTGCTTCCTCAGTATTCTTCCTCTTTATCTACCTTTGTCCCTCTTACTAAAGAAAATTTAGGTTTACAATACTTCCTCTGTATTCCTCCTCTTTATCTACCTTTGTCCCTCTTCCTGAACAAAATTTAGGTAAAGTACTTCCTCAGTATTCCTCCTCTTTATCTACCATTGTTCCTCTTACTACACAAAATTTAGGTATAGTACTAACTCAGTATTCCTCCTCTTTATCTACTTTTGTCCCTCTTACTACACAAAATTTAGGTACAGTACTTCCTCTGTATTCCTCCTCTTTATCTACCTTTGTCCCTCTTACTACACAAAATTTAGGTTTACAGTACTTCCTCAGTATTCTTCCTCTTTATCTACCTTTGTCCCTCTTACTACACAAATCAGGTCATGGATTTCATAAAACTTGCAAAAAGTTTTAATTTTTTTCTTCTTTTTCTCTTTGTTTTTTGCTAACTAGAATTAGCTGTAGTATTTAGTTTCTTGTTAATAAATAGACTGTTGTACACTTATGATTTAATCTTGTTTTAACTTCCCTCTTAAAATGTAAGTTGATTATTTTAGAATATCTGTTTTCAAGCTCTAGAACTATGAATAAATGGTCTACAAACAAAAATCTACATGAAGTTGTGGAACTCTGATAGTGATTACCTTTTCCAACCATATGTCTGTCTGCCTACCTGTCCATCTACTCAGTATAACATACATGTTATTAATGCCATATTTTTCGCATTACAATAAGTCCTCTTATTAAACACAGGCATGGGGTAAACTGATGAGAGTTTAGAAAATTATATTAGAAAATGGTGTTTTTATATATTTAGTTGATACCTTTTGTCAGTTTATGTCTTTTGTAACTTTCCAAGCAATTAATAATTTATTTGCCATTATTTCATGTTTTTAAACCTTACCTGTGCATATACATTTATATATGCACTTCACTATGTTTTTGGGTGATGTACAGTACACTTCAGTAGCTATTAGATATATATGTATTTTGACAATTATTGTATAAATAGATGTATCCTTCTGATTTTCTTTTTCTTTTTTATTTCTTGCAACCAACAGTTTGCAGCAGTTAATATTTGAATGCCATGTTTTCTACAAAATCTTGTTTGAAAAAGCTGATAATTTTCAATGCTCATAGGTATCTGATTATGTTAGAAATACTTATAAATGTGTGTTTTTGTCAGATTTCTATCGGCTAAAACACGGTATTGGTGCTGAGAGTAGTCTCACTCACTTAAAAAATTGAAATGTTTGATAGAACATTTCAATGAAGCTCATTATATACCCTAGGGTGTCCCCTAGTCAGATCAAGTTAAATTTAGCTTGAACATGCATGCGATTTTGTTTAACCATTATTTCAATTCTGTGGTATAACAACAGTTACAGACACTACACTTCGTGTATAACATGCAAGAAAAACAGCATGAAAACTTTAAAACTTTATTTTTTTTCACAGTAACATCAGTAACAGGATATCAACATTTAAAGTAAACAACATAACTGGAAGTGGTAAACAACTTAATAACAAAATCAAAACATCTATGACAAAGGTATCACTTAGAAAAAAACCTAACCATGAAACCTTTGCATAACAAACATAAAAGACATAGAATAATCTTATTTAGGCATTTATCTAACACCAAGAAGAATATTTAAACAAACAAAATCATTAATACTGGCCAAAAGTATTGCAAACTTCCATAAGATTCAGAAGTACATTGTCCATAAAATTGGTTACAGACACTACAAAACTATAGCATTTCAATACAGCTGCAGAACCATACATATCTCCATAAAATTCACTTCAAAAATAATTCAACATGAACACATTGACTAGAATTATTCATTAAATGAATGTTGATTAGTTAATAAAATGATAAAACCACATTGTAACAGGTATATGTCCAATACTAATACCTTTTTAACATTCACTGGTTTCAATTTAGAAAATGAAGTTAATCCTATTTTGTGACTAGGGTTCCTTAACTTGTACTCTTTGTAGGCTTCTTCTAATGTCATAGTCATCACATGTTTTTGAAGTATTTCTTTTTTACCACCTTTTCTTACTTTCACAGTTTCACGTTTATTAGGCACTTCCCTACTGATTTCTGGACTTAGAAAAAAAATCTTTCACAGATTTCTTTAATGGAAAGTTAAGTGCATCCCTTCTTTTTCTTTGTTTCGTCTCCCACCATGTAGAACTAGGTTTTTGCCCTTTCACTGATACTTTGAAATACTTTTTTAGTCTGTGTCTTTTATATTTCTTCAGTAATGTGTCACAAATGATGTTGTATGCATGTTTCTTTGCACCCCCTTTCCTTGTTTTCACTTCTGAAATGCTCTCTGACACAGATTGTATAACAGTATCTGTCAATTCAAGTTTTTTTCTGCAATCTGGTGTCATTATCATTTTATTCCTATTTAGAAACTTTGATGTTGATGGAGATTCAATTAATTTACTTATGATGACTGCTTTTCTCTTTGGGGTATTTGGTAATACTTCCTTTACCTTTTTTAATTGTCTGTACAGAGTTGCTTTAGGTAACACTTTATTCATTGGTGAATCTCTGGCTGACCCAGTATTTCCTATTTCACAATCAGTCTGAATACACTCTTGCTGTATACTTTCATTCAGTTTGATACGCATTCTCCATGCTTGGGTTCTTTTCACAGCTTCTTTCTTCTTTCTACTTAATTCAGCAGTTTTCGGACTTCTTAAATCAACACTCTTATTAACCGATAATGCCAGGGCTCCTTTTTCTTTCTTTTTCTGCGATACCTTTTCATTTCTTCATGTTTTTTCCTTCTTAATTCTTGTTGAAGATTTGAATTGGAAAGTGATTGCTGTTTTTTTAGTAGTCTTGCATCTTTTCTTCTTTCTCTATCAACCCTTTTTAGCTCCTCATGTTTCGCCTTATTTTCCCTCTGTTTTTTTCTCCAGGCTTGTACCTTTAGCCTCGTCTTCTCCCTTCTAGCTTTAATCTTCTGTTCATCTTCTTCTGGCTTATCTTTGCTTCCTAAAAACAAACAACTTCATTCTCATTTTTGTTCCTCTATGTATACGGATGAAATTTAGACTTTACAAAACATACTTGTAATGAGTACGCAATATGCTTTCATACATAAGCAAACTGGAATAACCTGTAGATTCTTAAAGAAAAGTATCTGATTGAAAAAGAAATAGCATAAAACCTGATGATTATTCAATGTTCTAGCATTTACAATGATTGCACACTTTCCTTAATAATGTAAACAACAGTCGGGTCAATTCACATGTCTAGTAGTGTCTGTAACCATTTGACAATATCAGCAATGTATCCAATACTAAGTCTGAGCTCATTGAATTCTCATAATATTTCTGTTTGAATTTACTAGTCTAATGATATGGAATGCAATAATACTCAGTTTCAATTGCATATTATAAGAAATCACTGAAAATGTTGCCTGTTATCAGAAATCTAGATGAAAGAAACTATAAATATACCAAAATATTACAAATTGCAGACAGACAATATGTCAAAATTTAGCCTTACACATCAATACTGTAATAGAAAACATAATTTGGCTTCATTTTTTAAAAAAAACAGGGATAAAGTCATAGACAGTATAAAAAGGGGATATTGGTTACAGACACTACAATTTAAGAGTGTGGTTTACCAATTCAATACAAACTTACCAGAGTTGTTCCCAGAGGTTTGCTTTTGTCGTCTTCCCATGTCTTAGGGATGTACCATGGTAAAGAACAGAAAAAGTAATTAGGCAGCTTCTTCTAGGATAAGAAATTCAGGTTACATTGTCTTGTAGTAAATTACTCAAACAGACAGTGCTGCAAGAATGATGCAATATTCAATCAAGAGAGTTAATGCATCACTTTTTAGCTCTTGGCTGCAGAGGTAAATAGATGATGCAACATTACATCACATAAGATTGAACTTTCTATTGAGAAAAACAATGTTTTAATGACAAGTAGAACAATACTTTTATCTTTCATTTTTATACCTGTTTGTGTAGTGTCTGTAACTTTTTTTTATTGAGTTGCTGTTTTTTAATGGTACAATACAGCACCACCAATTTTGGCCAACTTGGACATCACATGGATACACATGAGCCTTTGTAGGATTTATACTTTTCCATAATGAAACAACAAAATTATTGCCATATAAACTTGTAAAGGTTACAGACACTACAAAATTTAGAACTGGAAAGTTTGACAAAGAACAAGCTCTCATTCGAATATCTTGGCTAGCCATGTGATTTAAATGGTTTTACTACTTATTATAATATAAAGTCGAGTTCTAGATGTCAATAAAAGTTATAATGAATGTTATTTTGTAAAAAAATGTTGGCATATAACAACAGATTAGTGTTTGAATTTCAGTGTTGAAACAAAACTTCTACTGACGGTATTTTGCTTATAAAATCCATAATATTTTACCGATTTCTTTAATTCAAGAAGCAATATTTGCAGGATAGAATTCCGCATAAAACCAGACCAATAAATGCATAATTTCAGTATGATATTTAGAGAATTCTCTATTTTATATTCAAGCTTTTTTCGAGTGAGACTACATAACACTCAAAAATGGCCATTTTTAGAGCTTGTTTCCATGCATATCTCAACAATGGGTTACACTAACCTCTTGAAATTTTCAGGAAAGTAAGAGAGGTATATGCCAGGCTTACCAATCTTTAAAATTGGTTCATATCTTGTTTAATTTTTCTATTTCATGCATATAACATGAAAATTCCTTTATCAGCACCAATACCGTGTTTTAGCCGTATCCATGTACATTTTTTTTAAAGATCCAATCACTGAAGGCAAAGTAAAACAAGGTTATACATCCTCTGGGGCATCATGGGATGGTTGTCATAGTGATACAGAAGAGATGGAGTGTGTGATGGAAGGTATTTCAATTACAAATTCGTTTCTGTATAGATTTACACTGATGTAATTAATGCTTCCTCAGAGTAACTTTTTTCAATTTTAGATTGCTCATACAAACCGAAACAGAGTTAATGCTATATGCCCCTGCTTCTGACATCATCATCATCATCATCATCATCTGCATCTTCGTTGTTGTCCATGGTTAGATTAACACTTTGTAAACATGTTTTTTATGCCATTATAAATGTACCTCAATATTTTGGTGTGATAGATTTGATGTTCACGACTATGTTAGTCCCTTTGTAAACTTTTGTTTTTATGCCATGATACTTCAATATTTGGGTGCAATAGCTTTGTATGATAATATTTTTCATCATTCTAAAACTACCTAAGGTGAAAGTTACAATGACCCACATTTACTTTGATCACTCCTTTGTTACAGTGTAACCCAGTTTTAAAGTCTTAGTTTTCTGGTATAACTTAAGATGTCTGCAAAGTATCTTCACGTAACTTGATGCTTATTCTGTAGTATGATACTGGATTAGAAGCATGTGTATATGTGCATTTCTGAATTAATGAAGATTGTTGCCTAATTTTGATAAATGCTTATCAATTGAAAATTTGTCACAATGAGCTTTTTGTAAGATTTCAGTATTTATGCAACAACATGTAAAAGCATTCTGTTAATAATTTATGAAAAAGGGAAGGAATTCAAGCAGAAATGAAATGAAAATGGAAAGTAAATACATAAAAAACCATGATAATATATATTGTTTAGAAATGTAGACTTGGAAATTTTGTGAAATGTATTATGGACTAAAACCAAATTTGGCATGAGACATTGTTTTAAAAGTCTTTGTCAGGTTTGAATTTTATTGTTTTCAGGGAAAGATTTATGCCTCTGTTTCACTCTGAACTTTTGCAATTCATTGATTTTGGCAGGGACCATCCATGTCATTAAAATTATTCATGGCTCTACTTACATGCTAGTAAATGTAGTATGAAAAAGAAGTTTAGTCTGAGATGAATGAAATTTTACAGAATGTGAAAAAACTCTTAAACTCATTAGTTTTTTTATTGAAATTTCCTTTTTTAACAGATGCAGTTGAACCAGAGTATGACTCCATGGGTGACCAGGGTGCTCCATCACTAAGCAACCCAGAATCATGTGATATGTTTGACATCCATGACCAACCTGAAGAAATTTGTGATATAGAAAGTAGCCCTGTTGTGTTGAGTTCCTCATCTCTCACTTCTTCCAAAATACAAGCATCTTATTTCACTCCGATGAAGCTTGCACACAGTCACGATTTCAGGATTCCAAAAAATGATTCAGAAGAGATAGATACCACAAATAAACTGGATGATCGGATTAAACTTGACATAACCAGTACTAATAAACTGGACACACAGCCACAGAGAGATAAACAGATGGTCTACAAACCAAATGTTTCAGGTTAAGATATATAATATATCCTCATGTGCAAGTTGAGTCCCATTGCAAACAGCATAGATCATGATCTCTTATCACATGATGCACGGGTAGATCAAGGTCTGTGTTCTACTGAATACATCTAACAAACTTTTGAGGCCTAGGTCAGCTTGTGCATTGTGTGATGGTTCTGTGCAATGGTTCTGTGCATTGTGTGATCGGTCTGTACATTGTGTGATGGATCTGTGGATTGTGTGATGGGTCTGTGTATGGGTCTGTGCATTGTGTGATGGGTCTGTGCATTGTGTGATGGTTCTGTGTGTATGATGGTTCTGTGCATTGTGTGATGATTCTGTGCATTGTGTGATGGTTCTGTGCATTGTGTGATGATTCTGTGCATTGTGTGATGGATCTGTGCATTGTGTGATCAGTCTGTGTATTGTGTAATAGGTCTGTGCATTGTGTGATGGTTCTGTGCATTGTGTGATCAGTCTGTGTATTGTGTAATGGTTCTGTGCATTGTGTGATGGATCTGTGCATTGTGTAATGGGTCTGTGCATTGTGTGATGGGTCTGTGCATTGTGTGATGGGTCTGTGCATTGTGTGATGGGTCTGTGCATTGTGTGATGGTTCTGTGCATTGTGTGATGGTTCTGTGCGTATGATGGTTCTGTGCATTGTGTGATGGGTCTGTGCATTGTGTAATGTGTCTGTGCATTGTGTGATAGGTCTGTGCATTGTGTGATGAGTCTGTGTATTGTGTTATGGGTCTGTGCATTATGTGTTGGTTCTGTGCATTGTGTGATGGGTCTGTGCATTGTGTGACAGTTCTGTGCATTGTGTGATGGGTCTGTGCATTGTGTGATGATTCTGTGCATTGTGTGATGGGTCTGTGCATTGTGTGATTATTCTGTTGGTTCTGTGCATTGTGTGATGGTTCTGCACATTTTGTGATGGTTCTGGGCATTGTGTAATGGGTCTGGGCATTATGTGATGGTTCTGGGCATTGTGTAATGGGTCTGTGCATTGTGTGATGGGTCTGTGTGATGAGTCTGTGCATTGTGTGATGGGTCTGTGCATTGTGTGATGGGTCTGTGCATTGTGTAATGGGTCTGTACATTGTGTGATGGGTCTGTGCATTGTGTGATGGGTCTGTGCATTGTGTGATAGGTCTGTGCAGTTTGCAGTTGAACTTGTTTGAAAAGCAAGTATATATGGTAGTATTTGCAGAAATTTATCGCAATTTTTGTTTTGCAGTTAGTAAACACTGAATGATTTCCCAGGGTATTATAAAGATCTGTAGAGTTTTATTTCTTTTTGTCATAGCAGTGTGATTGCTGTGAACAACTTCAAAGTTGTAAACAGATGGGAAAATGTAGACAAAGACCTATATCACATATACTTGATTATTAGTATAATATATGCCCACTTATAAGTTGAGTCAAGCTGCATACAACATACACCCTCATTTGCCATTGCAGGATTCACTGGCAGATCAGGATTTGTATTGTTTGTTGTACAGATTACTCCTAACAAGCTGTATAGACCCAGATATGTTAAAGCATTTTATAATAGCAGATGTGAGTTGCTCTATTTTGCAGTTAAACCTGACATAAGTGAGCACATTAGTAGGTTTTTTGCATTATGATAAAGCGAATGAACAAGTGATGTTATAAATATCAGCAACACCAATATTAAATTCTCACAGTCAGTACGAAATCTAGGCGTTACTCTAGTCAGTACTCTGACATGGCACCAACATGTCATGAACATATGCAAGGCTGCATATCTTGAACTGAGACACATCAGTTCCATTCGTAAATATCATTCAGTTGATGCCACTAAAACACTTGTGTGTTCAATAGTACTTTCAAGACTGTACTATTGTAACTCAATTCTGTCTGGTTTGTCACAATATTTACTCCAGAAACTTCCATAAGTTCAAAACACAGCTGCAAGGATCATCTTTAGAGTACCTCAATCAGAGCACACCTCACTACTGCTCTGTACCCTACACTGGCTATCGATTCGATACAAAATCAAACACAAAATTTGTTCTCTGTGCTATGTTTCATTGACAGACTCCAGTCCAACATACCACTTCAGTCTCACCCATGTGTATACACCAGCAAGATACTTACACTCTTCTTCTGACAATCGTATACTCATTGTTCCCAAGGTGAAAACAAAGTCATATGAACAACTTTCTTTTGCATACCAGGGCCCATTGACATGGAACGAATTGCCCATTGAAATTAGACACAAAGACACAGTGGTCCCTTTTAAGAGTGCTCTTAAAACTCACTTTCGACTACGGGGGCAAACTTAGAGACCTAATCATGTTTTGTATCTTATATGTTTTCAGCATGTTTTTATGTTTTCCAATTTCATTGTTTTTGTCATTTGTTTTTCTGTAGTATAGTCATATCATTATTGATGGTGTAAAATGCTTAGAATTTCGAAAGATTAGGTGCTATACAAAGTCCTCATTATTATTATTATTATTATTATTTTTATGCCATAACAAAAAGGTAATTATGGATTGCTTACATCAAATAAAGCAGTAAATACAAAGAATGATTTCATGCCAGTGAGCATCTATGAAAGTGTCTTCAAATTTGCATAGAATAAAAGTTCGAATTATGAATAATTCAGGATTCAGTTATTTCTTCTTAAACAGCATGAATTTATCTGCAATTTTGAAAAAGCAATGTTCTTTTCTTATTCGTGAGAAATAATTTTTTTAGTAGTCTATTTTTTTTATGGAAATTTCAAGACACACAAGAATATTCATGCATAACATGCCATGTGATAACATCTCAATCAATATTTTTTCTCTCCCACCTGCCTTAGTTGAAGACAATTGTGATGAATCTGAGGATGAAAATTTTATGACCTCTGATTATGATGATGAAGAAGGTAATATATTTATTTATCACAGTCTCATTGTCAAAAATAAGGAAGAGATAAATTTTATCATTAGTATTATTAAATTTAAAGCTGCCAGGCCTGGAAGTTATAAAAACAAACATTCTCTATTTTGAGTTTCTGACTCTATTAACATTTCATAATTGTCCAATTAGCAAATCTACAATTTAATTGATCAACTTAAGAAATTAGATTTTTGTCTGAGTTGGAGTAAGAGAATGTTTTTATAGGGGTTTTCACGGTTGCAACGGAGTTACTGATCTTAGCACCTAAAATTACTTTCCTTAGCTCCAATGTGCATGCCCACAAAAAATTTCCAGATCCAGATAGTTTACTGTTCTACACTTGATTAGCGAAACATAAAGTCAACAAAGGAAAACCAATGAATCAGTTATATATGTCATACTTATTTTCTTCATACTAGGAGAATAATTATAGACTATATCAGATAGTTAGATTCGGTGTCCAAAATTACATTATATCAGATAATAAAATATTTACTTTCCATACTTTAACAATGTCAAATAATTAAATTAAATACACTGTCCATATTTATATTATACCTGATAAATTAAATTTAGATTCATTATCCATAATTTCAGATACATTTGTAGGAACATTTCACCTTGCTCTCTAATTTTAAACATTAATTGCACATTTTGGCTGCATCACTTTAAAGAAAACAATCTCAACAATTTGCAATTTTCATATGTTGATATATCCTTCTTTCTCAGTTAGTTTTGCAAGGCTAATAGTTTGTTTATAACATGAATTAAGAAAGTTATGACACAAGTTTGATAAGAAAATTATAACACAAATTCAATATGGCAGCTGATCTTTAATGCTAAATATTTTAAATCAGAAAAGGATCTTATTTAAATTTTAAAAATGGAACACATTATAATAATGTATTCAGATGAACTTGACAAAGCAATAATTAAATTAGCTATCATATTGATAAAGGAGTGTAATTAATACTGATGGAATATTTATTCATGTCCTAGTCATGCATAGTGTGTCTGATATAGATATTTCTCCAAATTGTATTCTCTAAAATTTCCATCCGTTCAAGGAAGTAAAATTAAAATAATCATCAAGGAGACTAGTATGTGTGCCTGTCTGTTCATGCATGGATGACATTTGTGCGTTTTGAAAGAAACTCAAGTTATTTTATGAAAACTAATAATCATTAATAGAAATTCATCAGTCTAAATCAATAATAAAAGAATCTTAAGAAATTGTAATTTTTTCATTGTCATTCAACCTCAATTTACTGCTATGATTCAAGATGTAAAAAATAAACATTTTCAATATTCTTCAAACAAGATAAATTGCAACAACTATGTACTCAGTGATACACTTTTGCAAATACAAATAATACAAACTAGTACATAATGTAGTGATGGAAAGATAATGAAGATCTGAAATGGGCAGAGAACATTTTATTTGAAAGCTGGCTGCAGCGCAAGTTAGTGAAAAAAGTAAATGATGTAACAACAATTGATCAAATATTGATAGAATTTCTTTTTAAGATAGTGAGATATCGATCCTGCTTGCAAAATGTGAGTGGTTTGTTACATTTTCTTGATCTACATCTGACATCTTTAATTATTGAACTATCCGGAAGTGAGCTGCACTGATATGCCCTCTGGTGAGATAGTAACCGTTAAACCCTCTATAATCCTGAGCTGGGTCAGAAGTTTTCAATACAGTATCAACATTTTGCCACTTATCTAGTATTTTTTAAGAGCTTTATTCCAGGGTAAGGAGGGAATTTTATGCTCCAGTCATTTAATAAGGAGGAGTATGAATATTTGAATAAATTTGTTTATACAGCACAAGTTTCATGTGGAGTTGGAAGATCTACTTATTGTCTAATTTGTGTTTACCATAAATTTCTCCAATGATAATAATGTCACATTTTAGTTAAAAAATCATCCAGGTAATAAGTACAGATCATTCAGTTTAATAAGCACAGATCATTCAGTTTAATAAGCACAGATCATTCAGTTTAATAAGCACAGATCATTCAGTTTAATAAGCACAGATCATTCAGTTTAATTAACAGAACTCCTTCAGTTAAATATACACAACTTCTACAGTTTAATATACACTAATCATTCAGTTTAACCAAAACCGATCATATTATTTAATCAATGCAGGTAATACAGTTTAATCAACACAGATCACATGATCAGATCACAGATCATGTGTTTAATCAACACAGATCATATTGTTTAATCAACACAGATCATATTATTTAATCAACACAGATCATATAGTTTAATCAACACAGATAATACAGCTTAGTCAACACAATATTTTAATATACACAACTCCTACAATTTAATTTATGCAAATCATACAGTTTAATCAACACAGATAATAATTTCATATACACAGATCATACAGTTTAATGAACACAGAGCATAGTTTCATCAACATAAATCCTACAGTTTATTCATATCGTACATTTTAATCATATCCTACATTTTAATCAACATAAATCCTACAGTTTAATCATATCCTACATTTTAATCATATCCTACATTTTAATCAACATAAATCCTACAGTTTAATCATATCCTACATTTTAATCAACACAAATCCAGTTTATTCAACACAAATCATGCAGTTTAATCAATGCATATCATGCAGTTTAATCTATGCATATGATGCAGTTTGATCTACACATATCATGCAGTTTGATCTACACATAGTATGCTGTTTAATCTACACATATCATGCAGTTTGATCTGCACATAGTATGCAGTTTGAGCTACACATAGTATGCTGTTTAATCTACACATAGTATGCAGTTTGGTCTACACATAGTATGCTGTTTAATCTACACATAGTATGCAGTTTGATTTACACATAGTATGCAGTTTGATCTACACATAGTATGCTGTTTAATCTACACATAACATGCAGTTTGATCTACACATAGTATGCAGTTTGATCTACACATAGTATGCTGTTTAATCTACACATAACATGCAGTTTGATCTACATATAGTATGCAGTTTGATCTACACATAATATGCTGTTTAATCTACACATAGTATGCAGTTTGATCTACACATAGTATGCTGTTTAATCAACACATATCATGCAGTTTGATCTACACATAGTATGCTGTTTAATCTACACATATAACGCAGTTTGATCTACACATAGTATGCTGTTTAATCTACACATATCATGCAGTTTGATCTACACATAGTATGCAGTTTGATCTACACATAGTATGCTGTTTAATCTACACATATCATGCAGCTTGATCTACACATAGTATGCTGTTTAATCTACACATATCATGCAATTTGATCTACACATAGTATGCAGTTTGATCTACACATAGTATGCTGTTTAATCTACACATAGTATGCAGTTTGGTCTACACATAGTATGCTGTTTAATCTACACATATCATGCAGTTTGATCTACACATAGTATGCTGTTTAATCTACACATAGTATGCAGTTTGGTCTACACATAGTATGCTGTTTAATCTACACATATCATGCAGTTTGATCTACACATAGTATGCAGTTTGATCTACACATAGTATGCTGTTTAATCTACACATAGTATGCAGTTTGGTCTACACATAGTATGCTGTTTAATCTACACATATCATGCCATTGATCTACACA
The DNA here is from genome assembly GCA_029339505.1 of Unio delphinus. Classification (NCBI taxonomy): domain Eukaryota; kingdom Metazoa; phylum Mollusca; class Bivalvia; order Unionida; family Unionidae; genus Unio; species Unio delphinus. Next base: position 7,881,722 of record JAQISU010000005.1, read on the forward strand.
TATCATGCAGTTTAATCTACACATATCACACAGTTTAATTAACACATATCTCACAGTTTAATCTACACATATGCATTTGAATCTAAACATATCACACAGTGCAATCAACACATATCACACAGTTCAATCAACACATATCACACAGTTTAATCAACACATTATGCTGTTTAATCTAAACATATCATGCAGTTTAATCTACACATATTTAGATAATGAGCGTCCAACAAAGAAGATGATGAGACAGGATCCTCTCCTCCAGCTCAGAAATTACCAGATAGAACTTGCAAAGATTGCTGTGGGTGGAGAAAACACCATAATCTGTGCACCAACTGGGTCAGGAAAAACATGGGTGGCTTTGCACATTATCAAGAAACATCTCGAGACCAGAAGACCAGAAGGTATTTAATCTATTTTAGAATCTATTTTCTTCACATAATAATTTTTGTAGCTTTATGTATTTGTTTCACTGTAAACCACAGGAGATAATATACTAAGGTCAACACCAAACCTTGCCCACTCTGTTTTAAAAATTTTTTTTTCAATCATGACACGTTTTCTTATCAAGAGGCCTGTAATGTCTTTTATGCTTATTCCTACTGGTACCTGTATTATTTCGTCTGATGAGTTGTAATAGTAATGAAACTGGTCAGGAACAGGGGTTACTAGGACACCACAGCAGATGGGATGGTTTACTTCCACATCCAGTCATCATTCTCCCTAAGTTTATATTGAAAAAGAAGTGAAGGCAGCTGTTGGCAGGAATCCAGTATACAAGATCCCAAAACCAGTGAGAACTCATTGAGTCTATACCATAGAGTATCAGTACGTACTCATGCACAGCTCTTTTACACACACAATTGTCAGTAGAATTGAGACTTCGAACAAAGTGAAAACTGAAAGAACCTGGTTACAGAATGCCCAGAAGCAAAACAATTGCTACTACCATCCCAATCAATTCCACTTTATAACACAGCATAAAAACTTCTTTCCAAAATATGTGAAATTATAGGTGTCTGACTACCTCCAAGAGTGTGGCCTCAAAATTAAAACTTATCCAGGATTAGAAATGAATATACACCCAAGATTCACTAATTCTCCTGATTTCGTCTGTGCTTGGAACACCATCATCCAAGAAGATTCATAGAAACTAACCAACCAACCTGACATTGACCCACACACTTAACATGACTTCATCTAAATGTGGGAAACAATATGTAGGTCAGACTAAAAGGGAATTCCATGTGAGAATAGAAGAGCACTTGATGGATCTCTTGAATTAAATAGATTTCCTGGTGCCTTAGCATTTTAATTTTTCTGAACACAACATAGATTGTGTAAAATATCAGATAATAGGAATTATTAAATCAGATCCAGAGCTTTCCAGTAGCATTATCTATAGAAAGATAGAGAACTTTTTTGTATATACTAATTACATACTCCACAGCCAGTAGGGAATAACATTTTCGTCTAATTGGGAGTACAGGTATTTTTAACTTAGTAAAGATTGCCACCAAATTATACAGACACATTCATCCCAGAGTATGTTTGGTCTAAAATAATATGAAGAGCATCTAAAAGATCATGTTATTGCTCATCCTCCTGAATGGATTTCCACTAAAACAATGTATTACAATATTGGCTGGGTCCTAAATGGGAACAATGGGATCTTACAGTCAATATTGCAACCATGACAGCCATCTTCAAAATGATGTTATCATTCGTATCAACACAAGGTTTTCAAAAACAGATGTCTAATGGTGTCTGGTTAATCCTACATAAAAATCTTACAGATGCTTCATCCAATATGGCCACCAGATTGTTTTCAACTTACAACAGTTAAAAAGTAGAAATGGTCTTAATTTAGATTCCTTTTTGCCAGTAAAAATATCTCGTCACGAAAATCTTGTTTTGTCATTATTATGTATTTTCTATTTTATTTTGAATGCAGAATTAAAGCATAGATTGAGGAATAAACAAATATATTTTTTACTTAAAAGTAGTGTTCTCTTCAACAAGTTTCAAAATAGTAAACTTTTCTTCCATGCATTTAAATTTAGATATGGTTTTTAAAATTTGTCTTTCCTTCCATGCATTTAAATTTAGACATGGTTTTTAAAATTTGTCTTATACATTATCAGATGACTAATTCTTTCATGTGATGAACTCTGACCAGATCTACAAAGTAGTTTATCTAGTACAATATTTAAGGAAGACTTAATTAAAGCACCAGCAAAATAATTCTAACAAAGTCGTGATTAAGTTTTTATTTCTGATGTTGATTTCCATCATTCCTCATATGTGCGTGTATTTTTTGTTTTCTTACACTTTAGACCAAGAACCATTCATTAGTCATTATTTTCTTTGACAGAGAAAAAAACAGTGGCATTTATGGCTAAAACCAACCCACTCATAAAACAACAGTATAACCGTTGTATGAAATATCTGCCACAATACAGGGTAAGTTTTTAGCCTATTCATATGACAGTTGTAAATCCTGTTTCATATTTAGTGCTTTGGATGACAAATTCATACCATGGATGACATAACTTTATACAATAGATGACGTAACTTTATACCATGGATGACATAAATTTATACCATGGATGACATAACTTTATACCATGGATGACATAAATTTATACCATGGATGACATAAATTTATACCATGGATGACATAACATTATACCATGGATGACATAACTTTATACCATGGATGACAAATTTATACCACAGATGACATAACTGTATAAAATAGATGACATAAATTTATACCATGGATGACATAACTTTATACCATGGATGACATAAATTTATACCATGGATGACATAAATTTATACCATGGATGACATAACTTTATACCATGGATGACATAAATTTATACCATGGATGACATAAATTTATACCATGGATGACATAACTTTATACCATGGATGACATAACTTTATACCATGGATGACAAATTTATACCACAGATGACATAACTGTATAAAATAGATGACATAACTTTATACCATGGATGACATAACTTTATTACATGGATGACATAAATTTATACCATGGATGACATAACTTTATACCATGGATGACAAATTTATACCACGGATGACATAACTGTATAAAATAGATGACATAACTTTATACCATGGATGACAAATTTATACCACGGATGACATAACTGTATACAATAGATGACATAACTTTATACCATGGATGACATAACTTTATACCATGGATGACATAACTTTATACCATGGATGACATAACTTTATACCATGGATGACAAATTTATACCACAGATGACATAACTGTATAAAATAGATGACATAACTTTATACCATGGATGACATAACTTTATACCATGGATGACATAAATTTATACCATGGATGACATAACTTTATACCATGGATGACAAATTTATACCACGGATGACATAACTGTATAAAATAGATGACATAACTTTATACCATGGATGACAAATTTATACCACGGATGACATAACTGTATACAATAGATGACATAACTTTATACCATGGATGACATAAATTTATACCATGGATGACAAAATGCAAAACGTTATTCTGAATTTTTTTAAACCAAGGACTTTAAATATAGCTAGGGCAATGTACTGCTTATATTTGGTCTTAAATCTTGACATCAGGTTCAAGTTTAAGTCATTATTGTTATGTCTTTCCAACATTTTTTACTGTAATGTAATTACATTTTTTTAATTCTCTTTTGCATTTAGTTAAACTTGCATCCAGGTTGTACATGCATGAAGTGAAAATATTGCACCACCATAGATGACATAGCTGACCCAAATGAGTCACCATAGATGAGATAGTTAACCCAAATGAGTCACCATAGATGAGATAGTTAACCCAAATGAGTCACCATAGATGACAGTTGACCCAAATGAGTCACAGTGACCTAGTTTAACAGGCAATATCATGCAATACAGCCTTGTCATCCAATCTAATTTTTTTCAGTCTTATCACACACACACACACACACACACACACATCATCCAATCTAGTTTTTTCAGTCTTATCACACACACACACACACACACACACACACACACACACACACATATGTGTGTGTGTGCGTGTGTGTGTGTGTGTGTGTGTGTGTGTGTGTGTGTGTGTGTGTGTGTGTGATAAGACTGAAAAAACTAGATTGGATGACAAGGCTGTATTGCATGATATTGCCTGTTAAACTAGGTCACTGTGACTCATTTGGGTCAACTATGTCATCTATGGTGACTCATTTGGGTTAACTATCTCATATATATATATATATATATATATATATATATATATATATTAGGTCTGATTTTGGGAAATAAAACTAACTGTTTATAATTACTTAAGTATTTTTGTTAATTTCAGTGTAAATTATGTAAATGTTATTGTCCTTTGCAACTAATTTATAATTTGTGTTTGCCTCTTAAATTGTGCATTTTCTTTCATTGTCACCTTAAAAAGACCATAGTTATATCAGATTATAATGAACTTTATTATCCCCATGCTGCTTTCCAAATTTCCAACAAAAATGCACACACATACACACACACACCCATTGGATAGCAATAAGTGCCTGAGTGGTCTAAAGTGTTCTCTGTTATGGATCACTGCCATCTCACCTCTGTCTGCATGGGTTTGAGTTTCAGATTTGGCCAATGTATGTATGTGAGAAAGGTTGCCAGTAGCTTCTTGTAGGTCGTTGGTTCTATCTGGGGCTTTCCCGGGTTCTTTCTCCACCAATAATACAGCCATAATCCATGTCATACTTAAAAAGAGTTTGCCTTCAGCCATAATCCATTACATACATAATCAGAATTTGCAAGATCCCTAATCAAAATCATACTCATTCAGAGTAAGCCACCGCCCTAATCCATGTCTTACTTAATCAGTTTGCCATTGTCCTAATTCATTTTATACTTATGAGTTATCCACATCCCTAATCCATGTCATACTTAATCAGAGTTAGCCACATCTCTAATTCATGTCATACTTAATTAGAGTTAGCCACATCTCTAATCCATGTCATACTTAAATAGAGTTAGCCACATCCCTAATCCATATCATACTTAATAAGAGTTAGCCACATCCCTAATCCATATCATACTTAATTAGAGCTAGCCACATCCCTAATCCATGTCATACTTAATTAGAGCTAGCCACATCCCTAATCCATGTCATACTTAATTAGAGTTAGCCACATCCCCAATCCATGTCATACTTAATTAGAGCTAGCCACATCCCTAATCCATGTCATACTTAATTAGAGTTAGCCACATCCCTAATCCATGTCATACTTAATTAGAGTTAGCCACATCTCTAATCCATGTCATACTTAAATAGAGTTAGCCACATCCCCAATCCATGTCATACTTAATAAGAGTTAGCCACATCCCTAATCCATGTCATACTTAATAAGAGTTAGCCACATCCCTAATCCATATCATACCTAATTAGAGTTAGCCACATCCCTAATCCATATCATACTTAATTAGAGCTAGCCACATCCCCAATCCATGTCATACTTAATAAGAGTTAGCCACATCCCTAATCCATGTCATACTTAATAAGAGTTAGCCACATCCCTAATCCATGTCATACTTAATTAGAGTTAGCCACATCCCTAATCCATGTCATACTTAAATAGAGTTAGCCACATCCCTAATCCATGTCATGCTTAATTAGAGTTAGCCACATCCCTAATCCATGTCATGCTTAATAAGAGTTAGCCACATCCCTAATCCATATCATACTTAATAAGAGTTAGCCACATCCCTAATCCATGTCATACTTAATTAGAGTTAGCCACATCCCTAATCCATGTCATGCTTAATTAGAGTTAGCCACATCCCTAATCCATATCATACTTAATTAGAGTTAGCCACAATCCATGTCTTACTTACTTCATGGTCCTAATCTATAGCATACTGAATCACAGTTTGGCCCAGACTTTTTTGTTTTCTGTGTTTGTGTGTGCCTATATATATATATATATATATATATATATATATATATATATATATATATATATAGATATATATAGAAACAGGCATGTAAAGTTTTGTAAACACGGTTTTTGTATTTTACTCGTCTGTCTTGTCTATGTTCTGTATTTGCCTTTGATAAAGACTCATTAAGAGTCCAAAGCACTCAGGCTAGAGTGATACTGGTTTTGCACTGTTGCTTGTCAGTTTTTTGCATTTATCTTAATCAATCCCTGACACACGTGATCCCTTGCTGGATCCAGTGCATTTGAAAGGACTGTTATATGCCATATGATTTGTATTCTTTATATATATATATATATATATATATATATATATATATATATATATATATATATATATATATATTCAGTTTCTAATTAGATTTTTACATAATACAGACATCCTGGGTAACTGGTGGTGACAATGAAGAATCAACCCATTTGGATGCATTTTTACCAGTATCTGATATCCTTTGCTTTACACCTCAAATTTTGGTAAATAATCTGGAAAGCAAATCTGTCAAATCTCTGAGTGAATTCACACTATTGATTGTCGATGAATGTCACCATACCAAGAAGGAAGATGCATACAACAAACTGATGAGGAAATATCTGACAGATCTGGAAAGAAAAAACATCAATAATTTGCCTCAGGTAAAATTGTACATCTATCTTTATATGTCTGCCTATCTGTATATATAGAAATCTGTGGTATTTATATGTGCATGTGTTCGAACATGTACAAAATGTTCTTACAACTCTCTGCTGACAACCTGAAATTCTTTGGGTTACCTGAATATATCCATTGCAATTTGAGTCATGTATTAGAGACTACTTGACTATATGAATGGCAATTTGAGTCATGTATTAGAGACTACCGGTACTTGACTATATGAATGGCAATTTGAGTCATTTATTAGAGACTATTTGATTTTATGAATGGCAATTTGAGTCATTTATTAGAGACTACTTGACTATATCCATTGCAATTTGAGTCATGTATTAAAGACTACTTGACTATATGAATGGCAATTTGAGTCATGTATTAGAGACTACTTGACTATATGAATGGCAATTTGAGTCATGTATTAGAGACTACCTGACTATATGAATGGCAATTTGAGTCATATATTAGGCAATTTGAGTCATGTATTAGAGACTACTTGACTATATGAATGGCAATTTGAGTCATGCATTAGAGACTACTTGACTATATGAATGGCAGATCTGGGTCTATACAGTTGTTAGAAAATTATTAGAGCTTGATATCCTATTTACGGAACAAATTGCAGAGATGAGTTTGTATTGAGCTGATGACATATAAAACATGACTGATGGGGGGCCCAGGGTTGCTGAGTGACCTAAGGTGCCTCACCACTACATAGCCTTGACATTTGACCTCAGTCTTCATGGGTTTGAGTCTTTGGCTCAGCCAACAATTTGATGTGCAAAAGCATGCCAGTAGCTTCCTGTGGGTCAGTGGTTCCCGCCAGGGATTCCCTGGGTTCTTCCTCCACCAGATATACTGGCCACCATATATAGCCTATCATGTGCAGAGAAATGGTGTTGAATCCCTGATAACAACAACAAGGTATGTGTAACTCCTGAAGGATGGGTCCCAACTAGAGAGCATAACGTTTTTTCCATTGAGGCACATATTTTATTAATGTGAGCTCATTTAGAAAACTTTACAATGGTGTACCAAAAGAGGAAAATTTGGACTTTTGATGTTAATAATAAGAAAATATAATTGTACCATTGGATATATTTATATCTTTTTTTATAAACTGCATATACATGCTTACATGTCATGTCAGACTGCATACAAGAAAGATCCAGATCTGCCATAGCATAATATGCCTTCAGATCAGGGTCTATATTGATTATTTACCTGATAACTCAACATTATGCAACAGCAGATATCAGTCTGTGCGGTTTGCTGTTTGACAGATCTCATAAGTAAGTAGATACAGTACATTCTGAAAATGTAAACATTAGATTTTAGTTTTATATTTATTTGGAAGGGTTTATCTTCCATTTGGTTGCAATTCTTTATATTTTCATTTCAAGGACTTTACTTTTAATTGGCACTACTATAATGTGCTGATGTGTTCCTAATTATAATACATAATAATACATAATAAATAATAATACATAATAATATATAATACATACTACAAGCAAAACCATGAGGAAGAGGTAGCTCATTCAGTATCAGGGGTTTCTTCACATGACACCATCTTTCCTGTTGAAATTTCATAATCAAAATTTGTCAGTATAAATTTTGGTGAAAGTGATTGCCAGAAACACCAGTGACAGTCCAAATTCTCTGATGGTATATTGTGTCAAGATGACAACATATATGGTAATTGAAAATTGAGGGGCTTGTGTTGTTGTCAGTAAAATTCCACTTTGAAGTCACTGACATCCATTAGTGTTAAAAATGTAAAGGAATACATAGTTCAACAATGGAATATACAGAAATCCATAATTTAACAGAAATCCATAATTTAACAGAAATCCATAATTTAACAGAAATCCATAATTTAACAACAACTTAAAATTGATATAGTTTGAGAATTTTTTTCTTGAAAAAAGTGGGAATTTATAAAAGAAAAATGCAAGTTAATAATGGATAATGACTATAGATAATGAGGGTAAAATCCAGAATGGAAACTTTCACTGTTTGGTATATTAAATAATTGTACATTTTAGTAATTAGTATTTGGCAACTTTTAGGATAATTACAGTGCAGACCTAATTAGAACTTGTAAAAACTGTTTCATAATAGATATTGTTAATAATTAATACATTGTAGGTAGTTGGACTTACAGCCTCTGTAGGAGTAGGAAAATCGTCAACAGTTGATGAAGCTGTAAATTACATCTTAGGCATCATGGCTAACATGGATGTGTACAAGCTATCTACTGTTCAGAAATACAGAGAGGAACTGGAAAAGCATGTCAGTGTTCCAAAGGATGGTATGTGAATGCAGTATTGTCATACTTCTTTCAGTGATTTTTCAGTCAGGTCAGTGTTCCAAAGGATGGTATGTGAATGCAGTATTGTCATACTTCTTTCAGTGATTTTTCAGTCATGTCAGTGTCCCAAAGGATGGTATGTGAATGCAGTATTGTCATACTTCTTTCAGTGATTTTTCAGTCATGTCAGTGTTCCAAAGGATGGTATGTGAATACAGTATTGTCATACTTCTTTCAGGTGATTTGAGTGATTTTTGTAAGATTATAGCTAAGATTACGTAATACCAAAATAACAGTTTATTTACTCCCAGATAAGAAATCTGGTGACATAAGGAGGAAGAAAAAAAAGGCTACATAATACATAAAATTTAGCTTTACACAGATGATATAGTTTAAAGTAAGAAGAAATTTACCAGCTTGTTTAAGTTTTGACATTTTCAATTTTCAAACTTGTTTCAAATTTTAGAATATTTGTTTTAATTAAGGAAAAGAAATTCAATAAAATAAAATATTTTGAATTGAAAAAATCACATTGATGTAAGTACAGTCAAACCCACTTATCGCGACATTGGTTAGTTATTTAGAGAACCTGTGTAATTCAAGTGGTTTGATTGGGTCCCAAAAAATCCTTTATTATGCTATGATTTCCCTACTTATCTTGACCCCTGTTAAGTCAATAATCCCATTATGTTGGGCACAAGTTTCGATCCAAAGTAAAATGTGAACCCTCTTAATTTACCAAAATGCAACTTTTAATGTACATCTTGGAGAAAATTTTACAACAATTGATCCAGTGTTTCCACTACTACCAGTATTTAGTATTTTAATACGAAACATGCTAATATAAGCACTAATTATTGTTTCTTCACACAATGTGCATTTGTTATACTCTCATTAAGAGGTCCTCAAAGGAGAATATTCCTTGACTAATGAGTCACCCTCTATAAATAAAGCATTATTATTATTATTATTATTATTATTATTATTATTATTATTATTATTATTATTATTATTATTATAACCTTGTACCAGTAAGGATTGAAGAAGTGAGAACAAGACCAAATGTTAACAGTACAAATACTAATCAACCAATCTCATCAATGCAAGCCTTATTAATATGAATACAGTGGAGAAAATTATGTTGTAAACAATATTTTAGAGTTTGGAAATTTCACTTTTACAGGAGCTGCATTCATAATGGACAGTATCACATGTCAACATCATGACAATATAGTTTGATCCACACAGCATTGTGAATTTATCTTGTCTATCACTCAGTAAATTATATAGGGGCCCTGAGTGGCCGAGTGGTCTAAAGCGCTCTCCGTTATCAATCACTGCCATCTCACCTGGTCACCAACTTAATCCATAAACAATTAACAACTTTCGTTCAGAGTTCACTTATAAAGTAAATTGTTAAAGTGTTTCCTTGTTGGGTGTGAGTGTAAGCCTTCAGCTTCATGATGATTAGATCACATTACACCGCTCCCTCGATAACTCACGTACATTGGGGTCCAAAAACATCGACCGCACTATAAGTGAGGTGCGAGTTATCGAGGGACCTATAACAAAAGGATCGATACAAAGGCAAAAGGGTGGGTGGGTGGCAGTTTTTTTATATAGCTTTTAATACTCAATTCATAAATGTGCTGTGATTACCTGTGAATAAATATCTCTTCATAATGGTGTAGTTTATTTTTTCCCCATAGAGTAACATTAATTTCAGGATAAATTACCGTATATAGATGAGTTAATCGAAAACATTATTCCACGTGGTTTCCGTTCGATCACAGGAGACTGACATTTTATCAATAAAATATGGCGAAATCTCTGACAACATGAATTCCCCTTATCGGTAATACATATTTAAAAACGATATTACCGATAAGGGGAATTCATTTTGTCAGAGATGTCGCCGTAGTTGATTGATAAAATGTCAGACTCCTGTGGTTCAATTAACACGTGTACCGATTCACACATTGTGTATTACGTTACTAATGTTTGTGCTGAATTGGATACATTCTTCTTTTATTGTTTGATCCAAATTATATGTATTTGTTTAATACAAAAGATCGAATCTTTTCGAGAAACAATGTCAATCGATCAATTCATATACAGTGTATATATTTGATTGTGGTAGAACTAAAATGAAAATTTTGAAACAATGTAAATTAGAACACAATAATACAAATGCCCGTTGTGATACGCTGGACAAATGACTCGACGTTTTGAAAAAATCAGTTAATTTTGTGTGTTACCCCAGATTTCGCTGCCGTCGAGCAAAATCGTCACATGCTTGATTCCATGCACAAGACATAAGTGATAAAACACTTGGCCAAGTTTGTTGATCAAAACAAAGCTGGCAGGTAATTAGGTTCTCACGGAAGTACGCGCGGGTTTCGATGTGACGGTTGATTGACTCTTTTCATGTTTTCATAGAAAAGAATATGTTGCAATTATAATGTTTACATTGAAACGGATTATTATGTGGTTTTCACACAGCAAGATGTTTCATTGTTGTTTATTTCATTATCTGTTGCCACCTGTTAGCATTTATCGAACGTTTTCATTGATCACTATTTCACCAGACTGTTTATTTACGGCGATTGATGACGGTGTATCAACAAATAAACCCAAACATAATATATGATATCTTATTTAGATTTTGCAAATTTCATAATATGGAATCGATCTTTATGGACATTAATCACCTTTTATATGATAAAACGAGAAATGTATAAAGGCTTAATTTACCAATTCTTATCATAATTTTTTTCACGTTCAGCATATTTTGAAAGATTTTTAAAATATATTTTATCTTTGGGGAAAAATCGGGATCCACACCAGACACCGCGTTATAAGCGGGTTTGCGAGTTATCAGGGCGCGAGTTATCGAGGGAGCAGTTTTCTTACAATCATCAAATAATAGAAACTAGCAAAATTACCCCCACCCAAAAAATGGTTATTAATTTGTTTGTAAGAAGAGTTAAAAAAATCTGAAACAGTATTTAAAAATTCCAATGCACCCATTATGTTTTAAAATGAAGTTGTTGATGGCTGTACAATAATTACAAATTCTTCAATGCAAATGGAATGAAGCAGAAAGCAACTAATTGGATTAATGTTTATAAAATAGAAAATAAAGAGTACTTTATTTTGTATTGTTTTATCTTGAATCAAATATCAAAGCCTTGCAATCCCTCAGAGTGATACACCGAAGGAGATTCTGGCACTATGTTGTTGCAGATGATTACTGATGATTAGTCACAAGGGACTACAACTGTGTGAATAGAACAAGTCAGCTTCTTATAAAATGTGATATTGAAACAGTTAACTTTAAAGTCTTTAAACACATTTTATAGTTTCTCGTTATATGAATACCAACAGTCTCATCTTTTTTTCTTGTAATGAGCAAATTTTATCTGTAAAAACTGGCATAACGGTGTAAAGGAACCTCTGATGACCAACAAAAGCATTCAACTTTCCAAATTTTGGTCAGTTACATTTTATTAATGGCAGCTAAAGTCAAACAAAAGAAATTCTGTTTTTAGTACTACAGTCCTACATGTACATTAGTATTTAAATTGGCCTAGATTTTGATCTGCATGTGAAACTAGCCATGCCAAGGGTACCAAAAGGATGGGGATATTCACAGGGAAATAAAAAAAACTTTAACACTTTAGCTACAACTATCGCATGTAAATAGCTCCTGAACCCCACTGATGCATATATGCAGTGCTGATAAGCCTTATTTACTACACCAGAGTTGCTTATGTGCGTAAAGTTCAGCAGTACTTGAAACCACAGAGTCACATCTTGCGGATGTGATTGCTATGTTAACTAAATGTTGACTGGTTGAAATTTTAAATAGTTTTTATTATCATAACCAATGAGAGGACTGTTTACTCAACATTTCGATATAGGTTTGAATTTTAAGAGGTTAAATTTAGACACTGTATCGGCTTTTCTAAACTTTATGAAACAAGTGTAGTTGAGATAAACAAAGATAGATTCTGATTCAGATTTGAGCAGCTTTGAAGGGTTCAGTGCAAGTGATATCAAAGAGATCATTCTTAGAAAATGGTCAGATATTGATATTAGCCTCATTTCAACACCAGATGTAAGTGATTTTGAATAAGATGATGATGTGGACTTAGTTCCAATTGCATAATGGAGTGATGACCTTGCCATGTTCGAGTACAATGATTTTGATTCGATGTTGGTTCAACATTTGAGCTTGAACCACTAAACAATGAAAAAGATTTTTTTTTCAGAATGTCTGGTAAAAAAATCTTGTGAAAGAAACACATGAATATGCCAAGAAAATGCTGGACCAAAAACAAGACCTGAAATGGTATGAAACCAGCATCACGGAGATGTGGGCATATTTTAGAATATATATTGTAATGAGTGCTATGCAAATACTCAAATATTATATTGCCTGGATGACATCTGTATATTTTGGGATCATCACAGAAATACCAGAAAGAATGATAAGAGAAAGATTTGAAAAATAGGGAAATATTTCCATGCCAATGACACAAGGGTCAGCCCACCAAGAGGCCAACCAGGACATGAAAAGATTTTCCATATCAGACCTTTCTACAACACATCATTGTCATCATCATCATCATCATCATCATCATCATCATCATCATCATCATCATCATCATCATCATCATCATCTTGATCTTGTGTGGTCATTGAGGCACTGTGCTGCTGAACATCTGACCAGTTCCCTCCACTTGTCTTGATCATGTGCCAATGCCTGTTTCTCCACACAACTTTTCCTGGTCCATTCCATGATGTTGTCAGTCCACTTTTTTCTCTGTCTACCTTTCTTTCTGCCACCCTGGACACTGCCCTGCAGTACTGTAGTTGTGAATTCTACATTTTCACTACAACCTTACAAAATATAGGGAAGTATGAAGTAAATATATGTCCTTCTTGACAACAAGGTTACACAGTTTTCCCAGTTTTTTTTTGTGATCTCATCTGTCCAAATTTGTTTGCTTTGTGCAACTAAACATGGATGCTCATACAAATTCACTACATGCATTATTGATAACTGGTGGAATTCTAGTACCAATTCACTACATGCATTATTGATAACTGGTGGAATTCTAGTACCAATTCACTATATGCATTATTGATAACTGGTGGAATTCTAGTAACAATTCACTATATGCATTATTGATAACTGGTGGAATTCTAGTAACAATTCACTACATGCATTATTGATAACTGGCGGAATTCTAGTACCAATTCACTACATGCATTATTGATAACTGGTGGAATTCTAGTACCAATTCACTACATGCATTATTGATAACTGGTGGAATGCTAGTACCAATTTACTATGTGCATTATTGATAACTGGTGGAATTCTAGTACCAATTCACTACATGCATTATTGAGAACTGGTGGAATGCTAGTACCAATTCACTACATGGATTATTGATAACTGGTTGAATTCTAGTACCAATTCACTACATGCATTATTGATAACTAGTGGAATGCTAGTACCAATTCACTACATGGATTATTGAGAACTGGTGGAATGCTTGAACCAATTCACTACATGGATTATTGAGAACTGGTGGAATGCTAATACAAATTCACTACATGCATTATTGATAATTGGTGGAATGGTAGTACCAATTCACTACATGCATTATTGAGAACTGGTGGAATGCTTCTACCAATTCACTACATGTATTATTGATAACTGGTGGAATGCTAGTACAAGTTCACTACATGCATTATTGATAACTGGTGGAATGCTGGTACCAATTCACTACATGCATTATTGATAACTGGTGGAATGCTGGTACCAATTCATTACATGTATTATTGAGTATTGGATGGATGCAACAGTACTGATTCACTAAATGTGTTATTTATAACTTGTTGGTTGCACGTACAGATTCACTGACATGTTACTGTATTAAATATGGGATTTAGCATCTGTTACATTTTAATGTCAGTATATCATTTGTGAATAGAGACAATTCTGCAAAATTAGCAGCAAGACTTTATTCTGTAGTAGATGTTTAATGCTTTTTGAAATTATTGGGAAAAATATTTGTGCAAATAAATTTGCTAAAGTCTTTCATTGGTAAAATTGGGTGATTACATTACAACAAGCAATAGAAATTCACTAAAATCAAGTTGGATTTAATTTATTAATACTATGAATTTAACTACATTCTTTATTTAAGTCATCATTCCCATGGTAACTGGAGTAAATAGGGAAAGCCAAGGGATGATTGAAGATATTATGATGAAGATTGAAGAAGAACTACAAGGTAAATATTGAAGAAAGTAAGATAACAACTGCTAACTTAATTTAAATCTGATTGCTTGAAACAGTCCGAAAATATATAACTTAGTTATAAACATTGTTTTTATGTCACCATGATGATACTTCTAAATCCATTTTAGTGCAGTAGCTCTAAACATTAACATTAGTGCCATAAAAGTTTACAGACTTTATCTTGGCCATGACTGGATTTTAATGCTGTTACATTTTGTACATCGCAGACTTCGACATTACTTTCATTTTAGGTAAGGAAGGAGTCCATTGCTTATTGGGTTCAAGAGATCATAGGTCATGGTCACTGTATCAGAAAAAGAATTTTGTTTTGCACAATAACTTTAATTCTACACATTATACTGAGCATAAGTAAGTAAGTAAGGCATGCACTTGGAGTAAGAAACTATTGATTTTGGGTCAAAAGGTCTGATGTTAAGGTCACTATAACTGAAAGAAGAAAAGTGGTTAGTGCACATTGACATTAGTTCATGTTGCAGACTTTGTCTTTGACATGCTCTTGAAGCAAACTAGAAGCTATTGTTTGGTGGTCAATGGTCATTTTAGTTCTCAACCATGTATCAAAAAGGTCAAATGTCAGGAGGTCACCAAGACTGAAGGAAGAACAAATTTGTTTGTTTGATAACTTATTCTGGAGTAAGTTCTTGACCAAACACTGTGACTGGCTTCAACTTCAATTCATGATGCCTTATTGGTCCTAAAACAATGATATCAGAGATGGTTTCAACACTCAACAGTGAAAAATGATCTTGGTACAATATAGTTTGATTCCAGACATGGTTGGCAGTAAAGGGCCCTGACCACAGCATCAAAAAAAAATTAGAGCTGTGCATACGAAACCATCTTAAAGTGCCTTACCTTAATAGGTCACTGTGACCTATATTTCATGCTGCAGAAACTTACACAAAGTGGAGCCTAAGTTAATCTGGACTGTCACATTTGTTCCCTGTGAATATGTCCGGAATGATGAGTTTTCCGGATAATTGAATCATGCACATTTTTTATTTTATGATATTTTGATTTTTCTTATTTTTGGACAGATTATTTCTGGATTATCGAGAAGTTTTAATGTAATTTTACACGTTGGTCCATGATTTTGATTTCCGGATCTGGAACATGAATTTCTTGATTAACGGAGCAATTTAACATTTAGGAATTCAGTTCCTGTTGAATTATGTCCAGATAGTGAGGTTCCCAGATAAACATATATATATATATATATATATATATATATATATATATATATATATATATATATATATATATATATATATATATATATATATATATATATACATACAGTGGAGCCTTAGAATTCTTATATATATATATATATATATATATATATTTATTTAATAATACAGTTTTAGAAATGATAGTTGAAATATGTTAAATTAATACGAAGAATATTTTGTTTGATTTATGCTTTTTGTCCATATTTAAAATATAATTTGGCTATGATGTAAGCAGTGTTCTTTAACAATTGCAAGCAAAAGTACAAAGAACTTTTTGACTTTCCTGACAAGAAGAAAAATTCAAAGGTGAGGTCTAGTTTGGTTTCCAGAAAAAGGAAGATGGTCTGGCAAATAAAATAATCTAATCCTGACAAAAGTGTTTTGCAAGTTGTACCATTAAAAATACACATTTATTGGTTAGTGAAAGATATTTGTACATGATCTTCAATGAAAGTGATTTTCTTTAGATTTAGCAATCTTTTTGTTAATTTTATTTACATTAAAAAAACAACAACATACTATTCCTAAAGGGTCAATCACAATACACATACATTTTTATAGAAATTTTCTGTAAAAATGTCAAAATAAAACAGAAAAAATTGGACTAAATGGGAGGTTTAGACATGTTTCATTTATGGTTTTAGTCTAGCATCTAGTGTTTCTTCATAGAGGGCTTTCAGCCTCAAAGGCAATCTTATAAATACAACGCAGTCTCTTCTTAAGCCAGAACATTTGTATCTGATGGTTTTTCACCATTAGAATATGAAATCTTGTTCTGAATGTTGATTGAATGACTAATTGGTACCTACATTTATAGCCTTTGTCAGCATGTTAAAGACTCTTCAGTTCAAAATTGATAAGTCATGAAACTTTTCTATTTGTTAAAAACTACTGTTATTGTTTATTAAGTTCATCATCTAATTATAATCATGATGAAGTGATTCTAGTCTTAGATCTACTATCAAGTCATTACATCATTTACATGAGAAGTGACTTTACCTGTTCACCTGTTCTTAAATTCTTGTTATAAACATATAAAGGCAATTAGGCTTGATTCTGCAGTAATTAGGCTTGATTCTGCTGTAATTAGGCTTGATTTTGCAAGTTGTAAATTGCCAATACATCACAAGAATTCAGAGATCCATTACGATTATTAAACAAAACACCAACAACCTTTCGCATGCCTGTATTTGCTTCATTCCACATAAATTCCACACATGTACCAGCTAAATTACATGCATGTACCAGCTAATTCCAGGCACGAACCAGCTTAGTTCTATGCATATACCAGCTAAATTTCATGCACGTACCAGCTTAATTATATGCATGTACCAGCTTAATTATATGCATGTACCAGCTTAGTTCTATGCATGTACCAGCTACATTCCATGCATGTACCAGCTTAATTCCATGCATGTACAAGCTTAATTCCATTCATGTACCTGCTTAATTCCATGCATGTACCAGCTAAATTCCATGCATGTACAAGCTAAATTCCATGCATGTACAAGCTAAATTCCATGTATGTACCAGCTTAATTCCATGCATGTACAAGCTTAATTCCATTCATGTACAAGCTTAATTCCATGCATGTACCAGCTTAATTCCATGCATGTACCAGCTAAATTCCATGCATGTACAAGCTAAATTCCATGCATGTACCAGCTACATTCCATGCATGTAGCAGCTTAATTCCATGCATGTAGCAGCTTAATTCCATGCATGTACCAGCTAAATTCCATGCATGTACAAGCTAAATTCCATGCATGTAGCAGCTTAATTCCATGCATGTACCAGCTAAATTCCATGCAAATACAAGCTTAATTCCATGCATGTACAAGCTTAATTCCATTCATGTACAAGCTTAATTCCATGCATGTACCAGCTTAATTCCATGCATGTACCAGCTTAATTCCATGCATGTACCAGCTAAATTCCATGCATGTACAAGCTAAATTCCATGCATGTACCAGCTACATTCCATGCATGTACCAGCTTAATTCCATGCATGTACTTGCTTAATTACATGCATGTGCTAGCTTAATTCCATGCATGTACCAGCTACATTCCATGCATGTACCAGCTTAATTCCATGCATGTACCAGCTAAATTCCATGCATGTACAAGCTAAATTCCATGCATATACCAGCTACATTCCATGCATGTACCAGCCTAATTCCATGCATGTACCAGCTTAATTCCATGCATGTACCAGCTAAATTCCATGCATGTACAAGCTAAATTCCATGCATATACCAGCTACATTCCATGCATGTACCAGCCTAATTCCATGCATGTACCAGCTAAATTCCATGCATGTACAAGCTAAATTCCATGCAATGTACCAGCTTAATTCCATGCACGTACCTGCTTAATTCCATGCATGTGCCAGCTTAATTCCATGCATGTACCAGCTAAATTCCATGCATGTACCAGCTAAATTCCAGGCACGAACCAGCTTAGTTCTATGCATATACCAGCTAAATTTCATGCACGTACCAGCTTAATTATATGCATGTACCAGCTTAATTATATGCATGTACCAGCTTAGTTCTATGCATGTACCAGCTACATTCCATGCATGTACCAGCTTAATTCCATGCATGTACAAGCTTAATTCCATTCATGTACCTGCTTAATTCCATGCATGTACCAGCTAAATTCCATGCATGTACAAGCTAAATTCCATGCATGTACAAGCTAAATTCCATGCATGTACCAGCTTAATTCCATGCATGTACAAGCTTAATTCCATTCATGTACAAGCTTAATTCCATGCATGTACCAGCTTAATTCCATGCATGTACCAGCTAAATTCCATGCATGTACAAGCTAAATTCCATGCATGTACCAGCTACATTCCATGCATGTAGCAGCTTAATTCCATGCATGTACCAGCTTAATTCCATGCATGTACCAGCTAAATTCCATGCATGTACAAGCTAAATTCCATGCATGTACCAGCTTAATTCCTTGCATGTACCAGCTAAATTCCATGCATATACAAGCTTAATTCCATGCATGTACAAGCTTAATTCCATTCATGTACAAGCTTAATTCCATGCATGTACCAGCTTAATTCCATAAATGTACCAGCTTAATTCCATGCATGTACCAGCTAAATTCCATGCATGTACAAGCTTAATTCCATGCATGTACCAGCTACATTCCATGCATCTACCAGCTTAATTCCATGCATGTACTTGCTTAATTACATGCATGTGCCAGCTTAATTCCATGCATGTACCAGCTACATTCCATGCATGTACCAGCTTAATTCCATGCATGTACCAGCTAAATTCCATGCATGTACAAGCTAAATTCCATGCATATAGCAGCTACATTCCATGCATGTACCAGCCTAATTCCATGCATGTACCAGCTAAATTCCATGCATGTACAAGCTAAATTCCATGCAATGTACCAGCTTAATTCCATGCACGTATACCTGTTTAATTCCATGCATGTGCCAGCTTAATTCCATGCATGTACCAGCTAAATTCCATGCATGTACCAGCTAAATTCCATGCATGTACCAGCTTAATTCCATGCATGTACCAGCTAAATTCCATGCATGTACAAGCTAAATTCCATGCATGTACAAGCTAAATTCCATGCATGTACCAGCTTAATTCCATGCATGTACAAGCTTAATTCCATTCATGTACAAGCTTAATTCCATGCATGTACCAGCTTAATTCCATGCATGTACCAGCTTAATTCCATGCATGTACAAGCTAATTCCATGCATGTACCAGCTTAATTCCATGCATGTACAAGCTTAATTCCATTCATGTACAAGCTTAATTCCATGCATGTACCAGCTTAATTCCATGCATGTACCAGCTTAATTCCATGCATGTACCAGCTAAATTCCATGCATGTACAAGCTAAATTCCATGCATGTACCAGCTACATTCCATGCATGTAGCAGCTTAATTCCATGCATGTACCAGCTTAATTCCATGCATGTACCAGCTAAATTCCATGCATGTACAAGCTAAATTCCATGCATGTACCAGCTTAATTCCTTGCATGTACCAGCTAAATTCCATGCAAATACAAGCTTAATTCCATGCATGTACAAGCTTAATTCCATTCATGTACAAGCTTAATTCCATGCATGTACCAGCTTAATTCCATGCATGTACCAGCTTAATTCCATGCATGTACCAGCTAAATTCCATGCATGTACAAGCTAAATTCCATGCATGTACCAGCTACATTCCATGCATGTACCAGCTTAATTCCATGCATGTACTTGCTTAATTACATGCATGTGCCAGCTTAATTCCATGCATGTACCAGCTACATTCCACGCATGTACCAGCTTAATTCCATGCATGTACCAGCTAAATTCCATGCATGTACAAGCTAAATTCCATGCATATAGCAGCTACATTCCATGCATGTACCAGCCTAATTCCATGCATGTACCAGCTAAATTCCATGCATGTACAAGCTAAATTCCATGCAATGTACCAGCTTAATTCCATGCATGTACCTGCTTAATTCCATGCATGTGCCAGCTTAATTCCATGCATGTACCAGCTAAATTCCATGCATGTACCAGCTAAATTCCATGCATGTACCAGCTTAATTCCATGCATGTACCAGCTAAATTCCATGCATGTACAAGCTAAATTCCATGCATGTACCAGCCTAATTCCATGCATGTACCAGCTTAATTTCTTGTATGTACCAGCTTAATTCCATTCATGTACCAGCTAAATTCCATACAGGTATTTGCTTCAGCATTAAAGAGTGCTATCAAAACAAAAACACTCATTAGTTGTGGATTAGGCTCTAAAACTGTACACCAAGCACAATTATCAAACACACAACAATTAGGATTCTGCTCCGACAGTGGTAAACATAATGTGAAATTTGAAAGGTTCTACTGTCATTTGATGTTTCAAAGTGCACTTCCCCCTTGATAATGCAGGCACCAAAAACATTTACTGCACTATAAGCAAGGGTGCAAGTTACTCTGAAAAATGAAGAAGTGGTGCCATCAGAGCTGGACCCTGGATGTAGCAATGGTGTTCAATTACTTAATACTCATTTTCTAATGGTCTTGGAAAATAGTTATCAATAAACAGCTTTTTTCAATGAAACTTTGCATCATGTGAGAAAGTTTGCCAGTAGCTTCTCATGGCTCAGTGGTTCTTTCCAGGGGTTTTCCTGGGTTCTTTCTCCACCATGAATACTGGCTGCCATGTATAGCCTATCATGTGCTGAGAAATGGAGTTAAACCCTACATCAGCAACAAAGCAATTCAAATATGGTTCACAGCGACATGTCCCTGTACACATTACACAACATAATGGTCCTTATCCATTAGTTGAGAATTTATGTCATAATTCATTGTCCTTCTCCAGAATTTGAAATGGTTTCACTGCCACACTATGGATTATAGCCTCACCATCCTGGTTCTAATAGCTGATCTATCTCTCCATACTTCCATCCATACATACAGACAGACAGCCTAATGGCTTTTGTTCAAAGTAAGAGTGTTGACACCCCCTGACAAGATCCAAGTGATCACTGTGCTGCATAGAACAATAAGCCTCCTATAAATACAGGAGGAAAAATACACAACCAGGGGTAAGGTAGCCATGCACATCATGCTATATGAGTATCTTGCCACGTTGCATATATTTTTCAGTCACACAAAACAAAAACAGAATTAACCACCCTAGGTAACGTTGAAGGCATCTACAAAGTTAATTAACCAAGTTGTTCTTAAGGCATACCAAATTATTTTCTTGCTTTATTCTGTGACAATGGTCTTATGTATTGATTTCTGCACACTTTAGATCCATGCCTTTTTGAGCCGGACTTGAATTCGTTGATGTGTGAAAAGCCAAGTGATTACAAGGCACAAAATTACATGCAGTGGGTGAGGACTTTGGAGAAAACAACATCTACTGTGGTGACTGATCCTAACACAGCTAGACACATCCTTGCCTGTGCCAGATACCTTGTGGTAAATAGTTCAGTTTGATTATACTTGTCACATGACCTTTCAGCCACCCAGCACAAACAATTATATTCAGCAATAATTTGACTCTTATGAAACTTTTCAAATCGAAAAAGAATGTTTTAAATTCTTTTTTTCTTGTAGCTGCTTTTCATAGAATGTGGGAGATAGAAAAATTGTCCATGCCTCCTTTTCCATCCTTTCTCCAGCTGAATTTTATTTCCATATTATAATAAGTTACCAAAATAATTTATCCATTTTAAGTTTGTATGCAGCTCATAACTCATGTGTCTTGGGTCCATTAATTAATTCAATTCTACACATTAACTCCATTAATTAAAAGTTGGGTGATACACAATTTCAAATGGACAACAAAAATACTAAATGATACTTACTGTACTTGTTAAAATATGAGATAATTCCATTCCAGATCTTGCTCTTGTCATGTAATGTTAGTGATCATTTATTATCTGCCAGTGATTTTTAATAATTATTTCCATTTTTTCTGAATTTATTTTTTCTTAAAATGTCAGTACATGTATTTCTTAATACTTTTTACCCCAAAAATGTACCATGTGTACTTGCTTATTAGTCAACTCCATCTGCAAACTAAACAGGCCCAGATGTGACATTACATCATGTGCGAACAGATCTGGGTCTGTGCAGTCCATTAGGCATAATCAGTAAAATGAACAACACATAGCCTGATCTACAGGTGCAATATGCTACAGCAGATCAGGGTCTTTGTTGTTTACAGTTTGACTCAACTGGCGAACAAGTACATATGGTAATCCTTTACCTCATAATTCAACACAGAAAATAGGTTACACTAGTAGCCATCGGTGACACTGCAACTACTACAAATCTTACATGTTAAAATTGACAGACATGTTGTTTTCAAACAAAAAGATCAAATAGCCCTATAAAAAATGTTAGTGTCATTGATAATTTAAAATGTAACTACTACAAATCTTACATGTTAAAATTGACAGACATGTTGTTTAAAGATCAAATAGCCCTATAAAAAATGTTATTGTCATTGATAATTTAAAATGTAACTACTACAAATCTTACATGTTAAAATTGACAGACATGTTGTTTTCAAACAAAAAGATCAAATAGCCCTATAAAAAATGTTAGTGTCATTGATAATTTAAAATGTAACTACTACAAATCTTACATGTTAAAATTGACAGACATGTTGTTTAAAGATCAAATAGCCCTATAAAAAATGTTATTGTCATTGATAATTTAAACACGAAGACAGGCTATAAAGAAATATGTAATAAATTGTTTGCCAGATAAAAATAATAACACCATGTGGGTGCATTGGAGTTTAACATATGGGGAACAGAGTATACAATATTATGAGAAATCCACAATCCCACACTTAAGGTGCCGTGCCATGGCTTTAATATTGTCTTGATGAGACTTTACCTGGATTTGATTGTGTTGAAAGTCATCTGTCATTACCATCATAACTTAGCCCTTTCTTCTACAAAACTGCACTGGTCTGCTTCAAATAAAAAGTTTTTTTTGCTCAAGTGGCCATTAACAAGAATTGCTCTTTGGGATGTCCCATAGTTGATCATCTGTTAATTCATCCACCTGTGCATTAGCACAAAATTGTTATCACTGCTGTAGTTAGTATCTTCTTGGTAAAATGTGATTTATAGAATCAAATCTTCTCATGGTAAAATGTGATTTATAGAATCAAATCTTCTCATAGTAAAATGTGATTTATAGAATCAAATCTTCTCATGGTAAAATGTAATTTATAGAATCAAATCTTCTCATGGTAAAATGTGATTTATAGAATCAAATCTTCTCATGGTAAAATGTGACTTATAGAATAAAATTTTCTCATGGTCTCCTGTTCCTTTTTTATTCAGATCCTGAGTGCAGCATTGGAGATGAATAGTTTATTGACGGTTCACGATGTGATGATGTTTCTGTCCACAAGTTTAAAACCCATTAGTCAACATCAAGAAAAGCAAACAAAAGAGGAAAAGATACTGTTTCAGCTACAGAAAGGTAAACTTTGGTTTCTATTATTTTTAGCACTAATTTGAAGCAACCTGTCTAGGGAATTTAGGATCCAGTTCTTGACAATTTTAATCATTTGGTTATCTATGAAAAATTATTCAGCGTAGTCAGAACTTCAAAAAGCTTCAGTATGTATCCCAATAATTAACACGTTTTTGGTTTAAATCGGCAGGTAGTGCCAAAACTATATGTAGGAAGTATGAGTACTGTATATACTGTCCTGTAAGTCAGATGAAGCTACTAACTGCATAGACCCAGGACCACTGCATACTGTGCTGGCTATCTTATTACCATCAATATTCACTTATAAGCCAAATCAAACTGCAGATAACAAAGATGCTGATCTGCCATAGTATAATGTACCCTGCAGATCAGGGCCTATCTTGTTTGTTCTGTTGATTATTTATAACAAAGTGAACTGATCCAGATCTGCTGGTGGATTATGGGATGGCGGATCTGGGTCTGTGCAGAGTGCTGTTGTACTCATTGTATAAGTAAGTATATAAGGTATTTTGTGATTTTTAGTTGTAATTAAACTGTTTGTTTGTTGTGTTTGAATGTAGCATTAACAATTTTGCAGTCATATTGCTATGATGTCTGCAGTGAGGCAGTTTTATTGTAATTTCTTGCACTGGGGCATCATGCCGCAGACATGTAGCATGATGTCCCACCCAGTCACAATATACCGACACCAGGCCGACCAGTCCTAACACTAACCTCTTAATGCTGAGCGCCAAATGAGGCAACTCTTAGTACCATTTTTGTAAGTCTTTGGTATGACTCGGCTAGGGATTGAACCCACAACCTCCCGCTTCTGTGGTGGACGCTCTAACCACTAGACCACAAGAGCAGTTGTAATTAAACTGTGATTTGATATTAAACATTGGTTTTAATAATACAAGATATGGTTTCTGTTTAAAAGTTTATTAAAACGCAAATTAGAGAACATTTAGTTTTACCAAAATGTTAATTCAAAACTGTAAAAATTGAGTTTTATTGTTTAAAAGTCTTTTCTTAACTTTTTAAAGCATGTATATATTTTCTCAGATTGGTGGAAAAGTCTGATTAGTGATCCACGCTTATGTTATTAGATAGCTGATAGACTGCTTCTTTGGCCCAGTGATTAGTGTGTCGACCTCAGATGTTGGAGGTTGTGGGTTCGATCCCTGACCAAGTTATACCAAAGACATTAAAAAATGGCCCTTACAGCTGCTTCGCTTGGTGCTCAGCCAACAGCTGCCTCGCTGTGTTAGGCCAACCAGTCCTAACACAGCTGTTAGTATCATTTTTATAAGTCTTTAATATGACTCGGTTTGGGTTCAAACCTGCAACCTTCTGCATCTGAGGCAGATGCTCTAACCACTAAGCCACAACAGCAGTCTCCTGTATGGAAACACATAACAGAATCAAAAGATCAAGGCTTGCACAAATATTTTATAGCAGATATATTTCTCAAAGGAAATGAAAACAAAATTAACAATTCTCTACCTGTACTTTTCCAAAGGGTTTGTCAACAATATAACAAAAAAGTATGGACCATGTTTCTTTAGCTGTTCCCTTCCAGAGGGCATAGAAACAATACAATCTGATGAAAATCAGATCTCCACTGTCCTGTATGAAATCAGTTTGGTCAACAATTATAGCAAACAAGTATGAACCATGGTTTTAATAAGTGTACAAAGGTCTCGCATGAATATTCATGTGAGGCCTGGACCCTGACAGCAGAATTAGAATGAAGAATCCAGGCATTTGAAATGAAATGCTACAGAACCATCCTTGGCATCTCTTGCACAGACCACATCACAAATGAAAAAGTATATGCAGTGGGGCTTTGACTTACGAGTGTCCCAACTAACGAGTTTTTTGAGATACGAGTTGTCTCTCGGCCGATTTTTTGCTTTGAGTTGTGAGCTAAAATTCAGGTTACGAGCCAGCTTCAGATACCCGCTAGTTGGCGCAGTGAACGTCACAGTGAACGCATCAACATCAGCCAACATCCCGTGTCTCACTCGTTCACTTTAAGCTGTCAGCTCGCAATGGAAGCATTAGTGTTGTGCTCGCATTTGTGCTTGTGGTTATTTTGCAAAGAAGCAGATGATATGCATTGAATTAAAGAAAGAAATTATTGAAAAACATGACCAAGGTGTGCGTGTAGTTGACTTGATGAAGCAGTACGAACGTAGCACTTCCACGATCTGCACCATACTGAAGCGGAAGGAGTCAATAAAGGCTATCACGCTAGCCAAGGGCGTTAAAATAATTAATAAACAGCGGATGTCTCTCCATGAAAATATCAAGAAGCTGCTGATGGTGGGTTGACAGAGAAGCAGCTCGCCGGATATACCGTGACGGAGGCTATAATCTGCGAGAAGGCACGAGCTATTTACGCTGATTTGCTGCAGGTTCTCTACCTTCCACCCAACATCACCCCTATCCTGCAGCCCATGGACTTGCAGGTGGTTTCTAATTTCAAGAAGCTCTTTATCAAGCACCTGTTCCGACACGGATTTGAGGTGACAGAGAGCACAAACCGCAACCTTAGAGAGTTCTGGAAAGACCTCTATAACATCAGGATATGCTTCAGAATTATCGATATTGTGGTGTTTTTTGGAGGTCCAGAACAGATTAATTCCATTTCAATTCATTTCAATGGGAAAATGGATTTGACATACGAGTAATTTGAGTTACGAGCTCCGTCACGGAACGAATTAAACTCGTAAGTCAAGGCCCCACTGTAACACCATCAGGCACAAAGTAGGCCATTATGAAGACCTCCTCACCACTGTCAAAAAGAGAAAGCTGAAATGGTATGGCCATGTCACTAGAGCCAACAGTCAATCCACAATAGTACAGCAGGGCAGTGTCCAGAGTGGCAGAAGGAGAGGTAGACAGAAAAAAAAGTGGACTGACAACGTCACAGAATGTACCAGGAAAAGTTTTGGGGAGACACAGGCATTGGCACATGATTGAGACAAGTGGAGGGAACTGGTCAGATGTTCAGCAGCACAGTGCCTCAATAACCACACTAGGTCAAGAGACTGATGATGATGATGAAGTGTACAAAATGTGTACAAAACTATTACTCATTGATAATTGTTTGTAATTTCACAATGATATGTTACTTTAGTCATTTGATGAAAAAAAATCTTAAGTCCTTAATGTAGATTTACACATTTAGCATCAAGGAAAATCACAAATAATATGCACTACCAGTTTTTATATATATATGTAAAACATAGGTGAACAAGTTGATCATTATAGTGTAAAACTTATTTAAAAGATTTGAAATTAGGTCAATCCTATTTTTCTTAAGATGCTGCCAATAAACCTATCTATCTCAAACAGAAGTGACCTTTATAGATACTATGTTAAACTGTCCCAAAGCTTGGTCAGAGCTAAATTGACGATGCATACATTCAAGTCTTGCTATAAAATGATGGGTGTGGGGGTAGGGGAGTGGTTACAAAGTTCATGCTTGAATGGAAAAACAGTGACCCTTCTAAATCGATGTATATGAAAAGAGAGAAAATGAAAACACGGTAATTGCATAGCTAATGTATCAATCTAAACAGAGTACCATCATGTATTAGTACATACATGAATTGTATAAATGATATTGATATATGTACTCAACATATAATCTCAATGTAGCCATCCATAATAACTCCATTGAAAATAGGAACATATCTGAGTATTTCAACATAGGTCATAATGTGTTTTCAATGGAAATATAATAGGAAATAAAATAAAGAAAGATAATATTTCCAGTTTGGTATGCATGCATATTTGCTGGTTGGGGTCATTAAGCATTGTGTGTGTAAATTTCAAACCATGAGAATTTTCACATGAACCTGAATGCAGCATGTAATTCCTTTGACTGCAGTATGAATAATGCTAACATGCAAATGGAGGCGAGTCAGGATTGGATGACGTGATTCACAATGGTTGAATAATTGCATGATGATTGACAACATTTTTTAAATGTTTTTAAAAGCAGTGACTGATAACTCCATGGATCATAAGCTTTTTGACTGGCATTGTAGATTGGCAGTTACTTTATTAGGCAGATAAATAATTTTGATTTATAAATTCTTGTGATAAATATTTTTTGACCACTATATTATTCTTTGTTTGGTTTTGTATGCCAGTTGACTGAGCAAACATCTGTTGACTTTTTTACTTTATACTAAGAAACAGTTATATGCAGGATGCATTCAAGATTGAATAGCTTAATTGTTGATGATTCAGTAGTAGTTCAATTAACAATTAGAAGATGATGTTAGTGATTGACTATTGACACAAATGAATTCTTTTTAGTATCACTATTCATGTAAATAAAGATATAGCAATAAGACATATTTTTCTTTTAGTATCATTATTCAGGTAAATATTAGCAATAAGATATAATTTTCTTTTAGTATCACTATTCAGGTAAACAATAGCAATAAGACATATTTTTTTAGTATCACTATTCAGGTAAATAATAGCAATAAGACATTTTTCTTTTAGTATCACTATTCAGGTAAATAAAGATATAGCAATAAGACATATTTGTCTTTTAGTATCACTATTCAGGTAAACAATAGCAATAAGATATATTTTTCTTTTTGTATCACTATTCAGGTAAATAAAGATATAGCAATAAGATGTATTTGTCTTTTAGTATCACTATTCAGGTAAATAATATCAATAAACATATTTTTTCTTTTAGTATCACTATTCAGGTAAATAGTAGCAATAAGATATATTTTTCTCTTAGTATCACTATTCAGGTAAATAATAGCAATACGATATATTTTTCTGTTAGTATCACTATTTAGGTAAATAAAGATATAGCAATAAGACATTTTTTATTTTAGTATCACTATTCAGGTAAATAGTAGCAATAAGATATATTTTTCTCTTAGTATCACTATTCATGTAAATAAAGAAATAGAAATAAGACATATTTTTCTTTTAGTATCACTTTTCAGGTAAATATTAGCAATAAGATATAATTTTCTTTTAGTATCACTATTCAGGTAAACAATAGCAATAAGACAGACATTTTTCTTTTAGTATCACTATTCAGGTAAATAAAGATATAGCAATAAGACATATTTGTCTTTTAGTATCACTATTCAGGTAAACAATAGCAATAAGATATATTTTTCTTTTTGTATCACTATTCAGGTAAATAAAGATATAGCAATAAGATATATTTGTCTTTTAGTATCACTATTCAGGTAAATAATATCAATAAACATATTTTTTCTTTTAGTATCACTATTCAGGTAAATAGTAGCAATAAGATATATTTTTCTCTTAGTATCACTATTCAGGTAAATAATAGCAATACGATATATTTTTCTGTTAGTATCACTATTTAGGTAAATAAAGATATAGCAATAAGACATTTTTTATTTTAGTATCACTATTCAGGTAAATAGTAGCAATAAGATATATTTTTCTCTTAGTATCACTATTCATGTAAATAAAGAAATAGAAATAAGACATATTTTTCTTTTAGTATCACTTTTCAGGTAAATAAAAGCAATAAAATATATTTTTCTGTTAGTATCACTATTTAGGTAAATAAAGATATAGCAATAAGACATTTTTTATTTTAGTATCACTATTCAGGTAAATAGTAGCAATAAGATATATTTTTCTCTTAGTATCACTATTCATGTAAATAAAGAAATAGAAATAAGACATATTTTTCTTTTAGTATCACTTTTCAGGTAAATAAAAGCAATAAAATATATTTTTCTTTTAGTATCACTATTCAGGTAAATAAAGATATAGCAATAAGACATATTTTTATTTTAGTATCACTATTCAGGTAAATAATAACAATAAGATATATTTTTCTCTTAGTATCACTATTCAGGTAAATAAAGATATAGCAATAAGACATATTTTTATTTTAGTATCACTATTCAGGTAAATAATAACAATAAGACATATTTTTTTTTTTAGTACATATCACTATTCAGGTAAATAAAGATATCACAATAAGACATATATTTCTTCAAGAATACAACACATCTTAAATCAAATTCTTACTTATTTTGGCATAAAACTTTATTGTACATCAAGAAATTGGTGATATTGTACAAATTTGGG
Organism: Unio delphinus; assembly: GCA_029339505.1. Taxonomy (NCBI): domain Eukaryota; kingdom Metazoa; phylum Mollusca; class Bivalvia; order Unionida; family Unionidae; genus Unio; species Unio delphinus. The sequence continues at coordinate 7,912,417 of JAQISU010000005.1, forward strand.
AGTCATGCCAGAATCATATCCAAAATTTGTTTTAAAACAAAGCATGTTGCAGTTGGTTTTCATTGTACTTGCTAGCATAGCATTTGTGTGAAATCAATGACTTTCCTTTTAAAACTTTGACCATTTTATAAGAAAGATCTTCATCAGTAGATTGTGAACAGTTCATTCAGATTGGATGAAATGTTATATGTTTATTAGGAAATTAATTTGCTTATGTCATAAACTGGAAACCATCCAAGTGTGTCACCGCTGGATGGTTGGAAGCATCTTCAAGTTCAGTATACAGGTTGTATTTAGTAATAATGTACATGCTGCCCAGGACAGGGATTTGCTATGATAAATTGTTTTGATTGTAATATACTTTTACATGGTTCCATATTTTTTGACAGGTTTACTTCAGGACCTCAGAAGATGCCTCAGGAATAATGAACAAAATCCCAATCTTGTGAAAATGAGGGACACTTTAGAAGAAATGCTGTTGGCAGAGATAAAGGAGAGGAAATCACCACGAGCTCTCGTCTTTGTCAAAACAAGGGCAACCTGTCTTGCTTTAGCTAAATTTTTGGGCAAAGAAATGGGAAAGAAAGGAATTAAAGTTCATTACCTTACAGGAAAATCAGCCAAGGAGGGTGATGATGGTAGAGTTAAATTTAGCAAATCTTGAAGTCTTACCTCCATGACACCACCTGTCAATCACTGTTTGCTTATTTAAATTACCCATGCAGGCATTCATATGGTCTTTGAAGGTCTTTGACAGTTTGGGAAAAATGAGGTAGCATTTTCAAAGCCTTGAATGTTTGAAAAAAAAATCGACCAGATTACCAGAGGTCTTTAAAAGTCTTTGTAAATTGATATAAACCCAAACATTTTAATTTCTTTGCATAATCACAAATACAATTGTGGGGGGTTATTAGGCTCAGATGTAGTTGAGTTTTACTGTTTTTTTTTTTTCTTTTCTTTTCATGATCTATTCAGTTTCATTTCATCATTAAACAATATTTCATTATTTTGCATTCGTTGTTTTCTCATATAACATAACTTGTATACAAAATGTTAGTGAAAATAGGTCTTGGAAATCTATGTTTGTGGTCTTTGAAAGTTTGGGAAAAGTCTTTGAATTTATAATTTAGAATGGGACCCTGCCATGCATCCCTGACATGATTTCAAGAGAAATGTATAATTACATATTTGTACAATGGATCATTAAATTTGTCTCACTTTAGCCCATGTTGTTGTTGTTGTTGTTGTTGGGTTTAATGCCATTTTTCAGCACACAATAGGCTATACATGGCGGCCAGTATTATTGGTGGAGGAAGACCCGGGAAAAACCCCAGAAAGAACCACCAACCCATGAGAAGACTGGCAAGATTTCCCACATAACTACATTAGCCGAATCTGAGACTTGAACCCATGCAGACAGAGGTGAGATGGCAGTGATCCATAACAGAAGGTGCTTTAGACCACTCGGCCACTCAGGGCCCCCCTTTAGCCCATGTAGTTAGACATCAAAGTTTTCAAAATCTTGCATATTTACAGAGCTCAAGCTTCAATGGCTTTTTTATTTTGTGAAGGGTGCTCCCTCCCGTTGATCTTCACAGACCATATGGGGAGGCCATTCTGCCCTATTGTTTTATGTTTGTGTATGTTATAGATTGACTAGATGCTTTATTTTGTATTTATTTTTATTTTTTTAAAAAGAATGCCTTTCATCCATGTCTTTGCACATCTCACTGCTTGCCTGATTGGTCATAATTATCATTCAAAGTTCTAGCACAACAGAAGCAATTATATCATGATTCAGTTGTTGTCAAAGACAAGATTTTGTAGCCCATTGAAATTTTGGTTAAACAGTAGACTGATGGTTAGACAGACCACAAAGTGTCCATGTTCCACAGTATGAGAGCCTTTGACATTTGTTTGGCCATACAGCTCATCTCACCGTCATATTTTTGTTGTTCCAATTATGTATTCATTTCTTAAATTTTCAAAGTTCTCTCTATGACTTTTCAGTTATTCTGGAGAATAAGTATTATCATCTTGTTGTTTGAAACTGAAACAAATCCCTTTTCCTGCTTTTGACCCTCATTTTCTCCCAGGAAGTATTTATTGATTTCGCCGCTAATTTTTAAAACCGGAGTGTCACAAAACTTTTTATTGTCTTCAGACAAGTCTCAGGGTTTGAAATCCGATGCATTCTCAGAGACCTTGCAAAGATTATTGATTGATGGTCTCATATTTGCATCATTTTAATATTGTATTGAATGCATTACAAGGGAATTGTTAAAACATCTTTTGCTTTCATAAAGTCACAACTAATTATTAAATGTCAGCAATCTCCCATGTAAAAAATGCAGATTACAGTGAAAACTGAAAACAAACTAAGCTAATAATAATTGGACTGAGAACTGCAACAAATATTTAAAACTAAAACAAAAAACATTTTTCAGGGAGTAGCATAAAATTAAATCTGTGATAATTGGGGCTGTAGTCAGTCTTTCCAAATTCACTATTCTGTCTTACATACATTTCCTACATTTTTAATGACATCCCTACTTTTACTCCTTTTTTTAACGACAGCCTATTTTTTCTCTTTTTTTTTAAGACATCCCTATTTTCCATACTTTTTATATGATATCCTTTTTTCCTACTTGTTTTAATAACATCCCAATTTTTCCTATTTTTTTTATGACATCCCTTTTTTTCCTATTTTTTCAATAACATCCCTAGTTTATTCTACTTTGTACTGACATCTCTATTGTTTCCTATTTGTTTTAATGCCATCCCCATTTTTCTTTCTTTTTTAACCGATATCCCTATTTTCCCTACTTTCTGAACAACATCCCTATTTTTCCTACTTTTTTAATGACATCCCTATTTTACCTACTTTTTTAACAACATCCCTATTTTTTCTACATTTTTTAATGACATCCGTATTTTAATAATGTACACATTAGATAGGACAGATTGATTGATTTGGGAGTATAATGTCAAAGTTCAAGGTCACTGATCAACAAAAGTTGGATTTGGCATAAAATTTTACTTCTATACTTCATATCATGATCAAAGTATGTGAAGAACTATTTTCTGTAAGAATGAGGTTTATTTATTGTGTGGTCAAAGAATCAGAGGTTATTGTCATTGTGGCTCAAAGAAAAATTGTTTTTACAAACTGTTTGTTCTCAAGTAAGTTCCTTAGCTCAGTCTCTGGTTTGCACATAGTGTAATAAAGAAACCAATTTTATGTGTCCAAAGGTCATGGTAAGTCTGAAAACAAAATAATGGTTTCTGTAAAGCAAGTTTATTTCAAAACTGCATACCAAAGGTTCAAGTCAGTGATTTAAAAAATGTGGTCATTAATTTCCAATATCAAGTTTGTCCTGCTAGTTCCTAAATAGGACTTTTAAACACTGGGTTGGTGTATTGTGTGTCATGCTTCTTGCTCTTGTTGAATAATAGTGTTAACAAGGTTAACACAGAAAAGTCTAAAATCCATATGGCATAAAAACTAAAAAAAGATTTAAGAAAATATTTAATTGGTGTGAAAATAAAATGATATCATCTTTACATAGATATGAACAAAGGATTATCCAGTTTCATTTTTCTGTGTCATTTTTGTATAAATGAGCTTTCCTAGAACTTAGAGCAGATGGGCGTGTGTATGGTTAGACACAGAGATAGCTTCCATTATATATCAGTTATAAATTGCATTCATAATTCATTTGTTGCAATCCAGTATTTTAAAAAATGAATTAAATTTTCACTCTCAAATTAAAATCATATCTCTAATAAATATGGTAACATTTTTTGAATGGAAATTTTTTAAATTTTGCAACAGAATGTGCTGCTATTGAGTACAGGTGGTAATCATGGTTCCAGCCATTCGCAGATCAGAGCAATAAAATTACCAGAAGTGTCTGTCATATTTATTTTCTGAGCAAAACAAGACAGAAAATTTAGCAACTTTTTAAAGTTTCTAATTAATGATGCACATATTTTTTTTGGTTTCTAAATATATCCAGTAATAACTTTTTGAATCTTTCTTTTATGTCTATTTCACAAAATTATATTTTTTTTTATAAATCATGTCCCATGTTTATATTGACTATGTGTTGCACAGATTTTATGAACTAATTTCCTTTAGCATATTTTGTTTGCATAATGTTTTCAATTCTTTGAGAATACCAATAATATTGTATTTATTCTAGGTATGACTGAAGCAGAACAAACTGATGCCCTGAATAAGTTTGAACAAGGGCATTACCTTGTTTTGGTGTCCACTTCAGTTGGGAGTGAAGGGATTGACATCCCTGACTGTAATATTGTCCTTAGCTACGATTACGCGGGAAACGAGATCACAAAAATACAGATGACAGGTCAGCATATATAGATCTTTCTACACTTCATTAATGGCATACTAGATTTACTTTATCTATTTTAGAAGAAAATTCATTGAAATGTTTACTAGACTATATGATTCTTGTGCTTTGGAGTCTGTGTTCCAAAAACTTGAATAAGAAATTCTTATATATCAATGATTACCACTATGCAAATTAAATGTAAGGTTACCTTTCTGTTTGGCCTAAGTGGTTAGAACATCTGTCTCAGATGCAGAAGGTCACGGGTTTGAGCCCTGGCTGAGTCATATTAAAGGCTTATTAAAATGCTACTAAGAGCTGCCTTGCTTGGTTCTCAGCATTAAGAGGTTAGTGTTAGGATTGGTTGGCCTGGTGTCAGTATTAATACATCACTATAAAATGCCACCATGCAGACATCAAAGCAATATAACTGAAAAAGTACGAAAACTGTTAAAAATCCAAATCACATACACTCTCATATATCTCAGACTTTATTCTATTCAAAACAAAACAACATGAAATAAAAAAGATAAAAAATGCCGAAAATATTTAAGGTAGGAAACATTATTAGATCTTTAAGTTTGATATTGCAGTCGAAAAAGGTGAGTTTTAAGAGTACCATATATAAATGGTCTACATAAATATGTGACCTCCCAATATTTGAAAAATCTCAGTTAACCTCTTCTAAAGAAATTATCATGCAAATTTAAAAAAAGATTATTAAAAATCTATTTTAAACCTCAAAAATGTCTGCTGTGATGGCCATCCAGGAACTTTTTATGACTGCTTCTATTGCTCTTCTTACATGGATGGTACAGTTCTTAAATGATTTAGTTTGCAAACCCTTCCACTCAGTCTGCAATATCACTGATGTCAACACTGCCTTAGACAAATGGTATTGGATGTTCAATGCAGCCTTAGACAAGCATGCTCCAATTAAAACAAAAAGGGTTAAACACAAATTACACTTACATGGATGGTACAGTTCTTAAATGATTTAGTTTGCAAACCCTTCCACTCAGTCTGCAATATCACTGATGTCAACACTGCCTTAGACAAATGGTATTGGATGTTCAATGCAGCCTTAGACAAGCATGCTCCAATTAAAACAAAAAGGGTTAAACACAAATTACACTCAAGCAGATTACTCCTCAGATCAATGAGGCTAGGCACCAAAAAAGATAATAACCACTAGCAAAAAAAGACATGAAAAACTAAAGAAAGTGGAGGAATAAAGAAAAGATCCTGAGATATAAGGCAAAAGAGAACTACCATGAACAGACTATTGATAAAAAGTAAGAATATCAAGACATTGTGGAAGCATCTAAAAGAGCTGAACCAACCCATGAACAGTTTTTTGTTTTCTCTAGACTAAATAATAATACACTGTAATAGCAACATCTGCACAAGATGTGGAAATGTTCAATAATTTCTTCACAAGCATGTCCAGTAACAGTATTTAGAACCATGCTAATATCCCAATTGAACTTGATGCTCTTCTGTCATTTAAAATAGCTAAAATTCCTGACGATATTTTTCAGTAGCTAATGTTAGTGAAGCTGATGTTTTTGATATGCTGATTAAGGTGAATATATAATAAATTCTCTGGTATGGATTGTACGAGTCAACACATTTTAAAAATTGCTGCACCAGTAATAACAAAATCACTAACAGATGTCATAAACTTAAGTATAATGAGTGGTAATTTTCCAGAAACACTGAAATGTGCAAAGGTTACATTTATCTTTAGGAATGGAGAAAAGGAGGATCCTGGTAATTACAGACAAATATCAATTCTACCTGTATGGTCAAAATTAATTGAAAAGCATGTAGCCATTCAGGTCTATAAATTGTTTGAAACTTACTTTCTATTTCATAAAGTATTTCATATCAGAATTTAGAAGTACCACTTGTGCCAAACAGAACTTACCAAATTAATTGATCTTCCTCTTCTATATCAGTGATCTACCATTAAATTATGAATCCACAAATACAGATTTGTTTGCAGATGATGCAACCTTGTATACAGCTAGTTCTGATACTGAAGTTGTCCAAAACAGATAAAACTCGGACCTTATTAAAATCCAAAACTGAGCACAACAAAATAGAATGGTAATTAATGAAGGTAAAACAAAATTTATGTGGTATTTAATAATGGTAAAACAAAAAAGGATGGTATTTAATGATGGTGAAACAAAATAGGATGGTAATTAATGAAGGTAAAACAAAATGTATGATTTTTGGGGGACATCAGAAAAACTGCACAAGTTGTAGAATCCAGAACTATCTCTTGCAATAAATAATTATACATTAGAAAATTTCAAACATGTAAAGCTTTTAGGTGTGTCTGTAGATAATACTTTACAATGGGATGTCACCATATTGATAAGCTCTGTAAAACATTGTCATCCAAAACTGCTGTACTCAGTAAAATCAATAAATATTTAACTATGGAAACACACAATCTATACTACAAGTCATATTTTCTTCCAATAATGGATTATTGTTCAGATGTATGGGGAAACTGTGTTAAATCTGAGCTTGACAGGATTTAAAAACTTCAAAACAGCATGTGAATGCATAAATTTATATGCATCCTTCAAAAGCATTGTTTACAGAATTAAAATGGTCCACAATATATGAAAGGATAGAATTTCACAAGACAGTTCTTGTATATAAATGTCTTCATGGATCTGCACCAGAATATCAGGACTTATTCAGGCATTTTTCAACACAATACCAGTTGAAATCAACATCATATGGAAACCTTCTAGCACCAAAACCATAAACAGAGCAATTTAAAAAAGAGCTTCTAGTACAGTGGAACAAGTTTCCACTACATGTAAAATCTGCTGAAAATATTAGAGCATTTAAGAAGAGATATCATGAGCATGTATGTGTTTCTAATAGATAATGGAATTTAGTATTTTAATGCTAAACATGTTAAAATAAACAGTAATTATTGCTATCTTCATATAATGTGCATTGTTATACTCTCATTAAGAGGGCCTCATGGGAGAACAGTCCTTGACTAATGAGTCCCCCTTTGTAAATAAAGTGTTATTATTATTATTATTATTATTATTATTATTATTATTATTATTTGCATGCATGTCCTTAATAACATCTGGTTTACACTGAAACTTTATTATTGCATTGCATATATGTTCTGAATGATAATGGTTCCCATCTGACCTCCAAGTCATGCCACCACGGTAGCAAGCTCTTATTTATATGGATGGTGGCATTAACATGTGGTTTTCACTTTTGCAAATTTTAAATGGTTCTCAATGAAAATGGAGCAGATCTGAAAACCAAAATATATGCATTTCGGTGAAGGAGTTTTTACAACTAACCCTATTTGACATTGAGTTCAAGTCTGAGGTAATGACTTGCAGTTTTGTTTTATGATTTCCTATCTATGATATCAGTTTCAAGGTCAAAAGATATGATGAAGATCTGTATGTATGTATGTATGTATGTATGTATGTATGTATGTATGTATGTATGTATGTATGTGAGTCAGTACATGAATACATGAATAGCCACCTTCAAACCCCCATTCTGAATCAAATGTCACTTGTTTGTTTTTACCGGTGTGAGAGTCTGAATCACACTATTACACTTTATTATGTACATTATATTACCCTGCTGTCATATATAGCATGAATTTAACATTTTAGTCACTGTTTTTGACAGCATATTTCCAAATCACAAACGTTTGCATGTGTAGAGCAAGGTAAGGTTTTAAATTTATACGGTATGAAGGGATTAAATACATGATCTACATTGTAATTGTTTAAGATAAATATAATTCTTTAGGTTGATTTAGTCGTTCAAACAGATCTTTGTCAATATTTAGTCAGGTTAATATTTCTATCAATAGATTGTTATAGAGTGATATAATTCATCAATTAAAAAAAAATGATGGATATTATTTGTAAATATTTAGGTCGTGGAAGACAGAAGAACAGCACAAAGATAGCACTTGCGTCGGAGACAGTAATCAAGCAAGAGACAATAAGTGCATATCGTGCTGATATGATGTACAAAGCGATTGACAAAGTGAAGTTGATAAATGAAAGTGAAATCTGTGGGAAAATAAGGCAGATTCAGAGGGAGCAGCTCATTAGACAGGAAATACGAAAAAAAAACGCACACAAGAAAGAAAGCATGAAAAAGGAAGGAAACTTTAGGTTGCAATGTATTAGATGTTCAGTTGATGTTGTTAGCAATGATTACATAAAATGTGTAAAGAATTCCCACCACGTAGTAACTGACAAGAACTTCTTAGAAAAAATCCAGGTTAAAATGCATCCTAAACCAAAGAAAATAGATGGAATGGAAGTGAAAAAAATGATATTTTGTAAGAAATGTGGGCATGAATGGGGGATTTATTTTGAATACTGTACGGTTGAATTGCCAACCATTCAGATCCGTTCGTTTAAAGTTATTAACAATGATGATGGTGATGTTGTTACCCCCAAAAAGTGGAAAGATGTTCCTTTTCAAATTGCAAATTGTGAATCTTCTGAGGTACTAACATTATATCAAGATTAATCATTTATCATAAAGCATGTAAAAAAACTGGTTCAGTATGTTTAAATCTTTGACTTAAGCAGTACAGCTTCAAATTTAATTAGATTTCAGATGCATCTTTTGAATTGTATTTTTTGAAAGCATTGTTTCATTATTATTAACTCATCATATTGTATGGTAACAGACAAGTGAACTTTGTAAATAAGTTAATTTTCACAGTGTAGAATACCTGCATAATTAACTTTCATCTACATAGAAATGTGAAACAAACAAGAAAGTAATTATGATGGTGTCGCTCCCCATCTTTGGCCCCTCGCAGTTCATAACCCCTCACTGTTCTTTACCCATTTTTATCAGAAGAACATTTACTTGGCTCACATTTTCTGCCCAAACAGATCAAGACATATAATCTATGTTGAGGTTTGGACTGAGATAAGGAAATCCCAGTCAAGGGGGTAATATTATTTGTTTCCCCACGAGGCTAGCTCAAATGGGGAGACATATAATGTTACCCTTTCTTGTCTTGGTTCAAACCCCAACATAGTTTATTTTCTCACCCAATATTTTCCTTTGAGGTAAAAAGAACTTTTCATTAGTGTTTACCTCCCAATGTTTACATGTGGCGCATAAATACAAATATGTTAATGAGGGCTGTGGTGTGACCATTCCATCCAAAGTACACAGTTTATTCGAATGAGCAAAGAAAAATATAACATAAAGCATCACATAGTAATGTGGTATTATCACATTTAATACATGGATGTTATATGAAAATGAAAATAAATAATTAATATTTATTACAAAAAAATATTTCATTTCATCATTTCCAATTTTGAAAACGTTACCCTCCTCCCTGTATAGAAGACCCTCCAATCATGGACTCAAGTGGACATCCATGTGCAAAACTTTAAAGTTCACAGATTCTTTGAAATATGGCAAGTGCTGCAGTGAAATTTGCTTATGGATTAGTGTGTTGACAGATAAATGATTCTTTCTGGTAAGTGCATTATTTGTTGATAAATATTGCGACTATTATTTTTTTTATTCAACTGGGGCCCTGTGGAGATGCTTAGCAAAATTAGAATAAAGCATGTTTGACATAACACATTTCTGGTTCTTACTAAGTTCTCCATATTTGTTAAGAGAGTTGGAAGGTATGAAGTGTATAGGTCTATAGTCTATGTGCATGGATCAGTGCTTTCTGTCATAGTTCATTTCACACAGCATTGAGAATTGTATCCTATCTGTATCACAGTCAATTTTAAGGTAATAATAATAATAATAATAATGACTTTATTTAAAGAGGGTAACACAATTAGCTAAGAACTAATCTACCTTGAGGCCCTCATACAAGGAATTTATTTAATTCAACAGCATCTCAGAAGCCACTGGATGTATTGGGTTTGGAAGATGGAAATAGAGTGGGCATTTCTAATATCAACTGGAATACTATTCCAGAGCAAAGTTCCAGAGTATTGGAAACTTTTCTTGAATAATTCCTTATGTGGTTTGGGAATTTTATACTGTTTTGTAGATATTGATCGCAGGTTGGGTGTATTACCAGGTAGCCTATACTGGAATAGGGATTGTAAATATTCAGGAGCACTATTATTGGATATCCTGTACATTAATTTGGCTTTTCTTAAACATATTCGGTCTTTAATAGGTAATATTTTTAACTTACCAGCTAAATTTTCCTTGCTTTCTTTCTGGTTTGATATTAGCCTTAATGCTCTTTTCTGAATTTTTTCCAACTTTGATATGTTTTTATCATTTGAATTACCCCATACTGTATTACAGTAGTCAAAATACGGTTGTATGTAACTGTTATAAAATAATTTTCTGTGCCTTTCAGGGAGAAAATGTCTTATCCTACTGAGAAGCCATAAACTTGAATTGACCTTTTTACTGATATGTTTGATATGATCAGTCCATGATAGATTATTATCTACCAAAACACCAAGTAGTCTGTCGTGACAGACCATTTGCAAATTTTTATCCTTCCATGTTAGACATAGTTCATTGCTATCAAGATTTTTCCTTTTTTTCCTTGTTGAGATAAGTAATATTTTAGTTTTACCAGTATTTACTACCATGCCATTGCATGTGCACCAGTTTTCCAGCTTGTTTAATGCATTCTGTAAAGAGATTTCGAGTTCATGCTTTGTGTTTTGGATGTCTGATAATGTTGTGTCATCTGCATAGAGATCTGTAGATGATATCGAGTCTCTTAGTAAAAGTGGTAGGTCAGCATCATTAAATGTAGCTAACAGTATATAATCTGTTTCACATGAAGTATTTAAAACAAGTTGGGTAGCTTTAGCTACATTTAATGAAGCTGACCTGAAAATGTACTGAGCTAGACCTGCATATAAGTTAAAATTGACCATACTGTGTGGAACGAACTAACCTGTACGTGTGCATGTCTTTCTCTCTCTCTCTCTCTCTCTCTCTCTCTCTCTCTTTTTATGGTGAGTTGTAAAAGATGGATTGACCTTAAGTTATTTTTGTTATTTATTTGTTGTAGTTTTTGTTTGATTTTATAACAACTGTGTCAAACACAGCAGAAGACAAGTGTTTTTTATTTTAAAAGTAGTTCTGCGTGGGTGGACACTTTGACTGAGACGACTAGTCTAAGATGACTAGACTGATATAAGAAACGGTTAGCAATACTGCTAGATTTCTTTGTTGTATGGGCGAGGTCACACAGTTTATTTATGTGTTGAATGTATATTCCATGCGGATGCTCAAATTTCTGTTATTGATCTAATAGTTGCTGACTGCATCTTATGTCACTGCAAGAAAATAACATTAATCTCTAGAAAAAAATCTGTAAATTAAGCATCTCGAATTGAAAGTTCATCATAAAATTGACTTTGGAATCAATTTTTATTTATATAATCAATTTATATTCCTATAATCAATATTACAGACAATATATAAGCACTTAAATGAGCAAAAAAAAATATTTCTGAATTTAAAAAATAATAATTCTGGAATGAAATCGAGTATTTCGCTCTACTTTAAGAGACAACAAAACAAGTTTTATATATATATATATATATATATATATATATATATATATATATATATATATATATATATATATATATATATATAACACAGTGTGACCCCACAATAACATGCCCAACAATAACACAGATTTGGACATAATGCGGTTATGATGCGGCTGCAAAGTGTTGTGCCTTCACATGTGTATTGGATATATATAATATGCATGTCTAAATTTAGCTATAAAATACCCACAACCAAGTGACTGTGCCATTTTTGTTTCAGTCATTGATTTAATCATTGTCCATACATACTGTTGGGTAGATCTTCGGACCACTACATGACAAATAAGTTCCATTTTTTTCATCTATTATTGACACAAAAGAGTACTTCATCATTTTCATTTAATTGTATGTCTTATATTAATCTATATATAGTTTAGTCTTTTGTTTATTGATTTCCATCATTATTTTATTATATGCATTCAAGAATTTATTTTGACATAGTGTCGCAAGTTTGTATATAAATGGTCTTAATACAAAGTAAGGATAACATAAAAATGCTTTGGTATTGTTATCAGTTTCCTTTTCAGAAACTAAGGTTGGAAACATGATGTTAAATGTTTTTTTAAAATGTATTTGTTGTGATTAGGTACTGCACACGCAATTGGCTAGTTTGATACTGTCTGTTTTTTGTTGTTGGTGTTATTGTCTCATTGCTTTTTTTTTTTGTCATTTATTATATGCATTGAACTTGATATTACATAGTATATTTGCTGATCTGATCCAAATATAACATCTGTTTGTCTGTCTGTCTGTGTTAGCTATAGACCAGAATACCCTATAGGATGGGATGTGATGTTGTCTTTTGTCCAACATCCTGTCAACCTTTCACACAAATTTATTTTCGTTACTCCACAGAAACTACTTGCATGATTGTCATTAAATTTTATAGACACATTTATCCCCAAGAATGAGTTGATCCTAAACAAAAATGGTGTTGCTCTGACATCAAATTGGCAGCCACAAAAACTAGCTTGAAATTCACATTATGAATGGACTACCAAATCAACATGAGATTTTCAATAAAACCTTAATGTGTCAAGTTGGTCCTAATTAAAAATAGTACTGATCTCATATCCATTGAGGGTCGCCACATCAGTCATCTTGAAAATCTCATTCTGTCTTCTTTCCTGAATAGAAAGTCAGCATGGGGTTTCACCAGAAGACTTTTTATTGTATATAGCTTGTCCTAAATGAAATTGCTTCCGCATGAACAGCCAATATGGCAGCCACAAAGGCCAACTAAAAAATATTGTTACTCATCCTGTGCAGAAAGTCATATCGGCATATCACTCAAAATCTTCATATGATGTCAGGTTGGTCATTCAAAAAAATGGAGCACCTGAAAATCTAATTGGTCTCTACAGCTGCCATTTTGAAAATCTTTTTATTGCTACTGCACCTAAGTGGGTCATTGTGCAAATACGCGATTTTAGGAAAATGTTGTCTTTATTAAAGCTGATATGACATCCAGTATGGTGACCAAAACATCCATCTTTAAAATCTAGTTATCGCTACTCCCACTATGGTCAAATCATATCAGCTTGAAGTATTTACTTCTTTTACTGTCTCGCTGAACTTAAAATAAAAGTTGTGCCTATGTTATATCTAATATAGTCCCTGCAGTAGCCATCATGAAAATCTTATTGCTGTCTGTCCTCCATGTAACGTCATGTAAACTCTGAATTTTAATGAAAAGGCTTCTTCTGATGTCTAGTTGATATTAAATAAAAATGGTGCCAAATCTGACATCCAGTATGGCCATTATATGAGCCATCTTGAAAATCTTGTACTATTCCTTCTGAAGGAAAAGTCACATTGAATGGGCTTTCACCAGAAGACTAAATATGATTTTTAGTTGGTCCTGAATGAAGACTTAAAAAATGGCTGCAACAAATAACACGTTGAAATTCCTGTTACTAATTCTCTTGAATGGATACTAAGATGGACATTGGGATTTTATCAAAAGTATTCAAGTGGTGTCTAGTGTGTCTTAGATGAAAAAGGTACCAATCTTACTTTCATTATCACTGCCATAGTGGTGAATTTGGAGACCTTACTGCTCAAAATATCCAACATGGCTTTAACATTCTGCTGCTAAAAAGAAGAAAGGGTCTTATCTTGAATTCCTGGAAAATATGTTCAGAGAGTATAGTATCAGTGCTTTTTAGGGACTTACATATGTTTATTTTTGTTTGGTCTTTATTTGTTTTGCTTGTTTTTTTCTTTTACATTGAGATATATTTAACTAATATATTGGACTTAGGTTTTCTTCTCTCAAATTTCAGAGGAATCATATTTTTTCAAGTACACCACTCCTTCGATAACTCGCGCACATCGGGTCCAAAAACATTGACCGCACTATAAGTGAGGCGCGAGTTACCGAGGGACCTGTAATAACAAAAGGATCAATACAAAGGCAAAAGGGTGGGTGGGTGGCAGATTTTTTAGTTTTTAATACTCACTTTATAATCATGCTGTGATTAACTGTGAATAAATGTCTCTTCATAATGATGTAGTTTATTTTTTCCTCATAGGGTAACATTAATTTCATAATAAATTACCGTATATTGAGGAGTTAATCGAAAACATTATTCCACGTGGTTTCCATTCGATCACAGGAGTCTGACATTTTATCAGTAAAGTACGGCGAAATCTCTGACAACATGAATTCCCCTTATCAGTAATATATATTAAAAAAATATTACTGATAAGGGAATTCATGTTGTCAGAGATTTCGCCGTATTTTATTAATAAAACGTCAGACTCTTGTGGTTCAATAAACTCGTGTACCGATTCACACATTGTGTATTACGTCACTAATTTTTGTGCTGAATTGGATACATTCTTGTTTTATTGTTTGATCCAAATTAGACGTATTTGTTTAATACAAAATTTTGAAAAGATCGACTCTCTTTTCGAGAAACAATGTCGATCGATCAATTCATATACAGTGTATATATTTGATTGCGGCAGAAATAAAATGAAAAATTTGAAACAATGTAAATTAGAACTTGATAATACAATTGCCGGTTGTGATACGCTGGACAAATGACTAGACGTTTTAAAAAAAAAAATCAGTTAATTTTGTGTTACTCCCTGATTTCGCTGCTGTTGAGCAAAGTCGTCACTTGCTTGATTCCATGTACCAGACATAAGTGATAAAACAACACAAGTCTCTTTTAATGGATTATTTTAGTGCAACAAACACAGTTTGTTGATCAAAACAAAGCTGGCAGGTAATTAGGTTCTCATGGAAGTACTCACGGGTTTCGATGTGACGGATGATTGACTATTTTCATATTTTCATAGAAAAGAATATGTTGTAATTATAATGTTTACATTGAAACAGAAATAAAGGATTATAATGTGGTTTTCACACAGCAAGATATTTAATTGCTGTTTATTTCATTATCTGTTGCCACCTTTTAGCATTTACCAGACGTTTTCATTGATTGCTATTTCACCAGACTGTCTTTTTTTATACAGCGTATTCATGACGGCTTATCAACAAATAAACCCGAATATAATGTGATATCTTATTTAGAATTTGCAAATTTCACAATATGTAATCGATCTTTGTAGACATTAATCACCTTTTTTATGATAAAACTAGAAATGTATTAAGGTTTAATTTACCAATTCTTATTGTAATTTTTTCACGTTCAGCATATTTTGAAAGATTTTTAAAATATATTTTATTATTGGGGGAAAATCGGGATCCATGCCAGCCAGACATCGTGTTATAAGTGGGTTCGCGAGTTATTGAGGGAGCGGTGTATGTATATCAATACCTTTGTTTTATAAATTAAAATCATACCCTCTCTTTCCAGTGATGCTTTTAAGAAAATGTTTACATGGTAATTGGGTTGCCTGGAAGACATAAAGAAACTGATGACATGTTCTGTTTCTCTTCTTTGTTATTTAGATATTATTTATGAGAAGATGCTGTAATACACTGTGTAGTATTTGATACCCTTTAACACACCATCAACCATAAAAATTATAGTTATTGTTTGCCTTGATAGTTTTTGTACCACAAACTATATCCTTTTTTTGCCTGGTCATCATTTTGTTGCTTTGGAGAAAATGATAATTTATTTTTACCAATAATTGTTCTCAGACTTAAAAATCCTTGGTAAAATAAAAAGTCTATTATCATGATTCGCCATTTTTGTTTTCCTGACAAACGACATGCTATGTTTGTCCTTTTTATTGTTTACAGTGAAAAAATCATTACTTTCAATTACTTTCAGTTACCTTATGAACCCCACCCCATTTAAATATTGCCTCTGTCAAAAGCCTTTCTATGAACACATGATATATGTCTTGTTGATGGTGCGAGTATGCGAGTACTTTTATTTGTCCTGTTGTGCTACCTCCACTCCAGAACCCATGCTTGTTCTTCAGCAATTATTTCTTCTGCTTGTGGGTTCAGTCTGTTCAAGATGATCTGCAGCATAACCTTACTAGCATGGCTGATTAAACTGATAGTTCTATAATTTTGGAACAGCTGGAGATTGCCATTTATGGAGAGTGTTATAGTAAGTGACTGGGTCCACTGTATTGGCCATTCACCTGTCTTCCAGATCTTGTTATAGATTTTTGTTATTAGCTCTATTACTGATTCCCCACCATTATTGATAAGTTCAGCTGGGATGTTGTCTACTCCAGTTGCCTTCCCATTCTTCAGTGATCTTATTGCTGACTCCATATGTTCTTTGAGAATGAAAAAAAACCATCATCATTTATGGAGTTCGGAACTTCAAGCACCTCAGGGTCTCCTGTGGATGGATGGCTGTGGAGTTATTTACAATACTCAGTCCATCTTTTTGCAACATCACTTGTTTCTGTGAGGCATTTTCCATTTTTGTCTTGGCTACTTCTGTCTGGTGAGGTCTTTCACAATTTTAAATGCCTTTTTGCAGTTATTGTTTATCAGACTGCTCTCTATTTCTGTGCACATTTGTCCAATCCAATCGTCTTTTGCTTTCTTTAAGTGTTTTCTGATATTAGTGTTTATTTTATAAGTGATTGATTATTTATAATGATTGGGATGTTTAGATTGTGAGATGAAGTGATGTTCATTGATTGTCTGACACCTAGGTGATTTTCACTTGATAACGCATAGAAGTTTTTAAATTTGTCTAATGCTTGTACTACTTTTATTTGATCTTTGTAAAAAAAAATGTTACATTGATCTTATAATTATATTTTTTATAGAGAATATTGTATCATTTGACCACATAATTATTTCGGTTAATGTAAATATAATTCTTTTATTTGTAACATATGTAATGCTGCTTGGCATCATGAGATAAAGCATAAGTGCATGTACCAAAACATCTGAATGTACTTAAAAATCATTTATTTACAAAATTACCTGTTTTGTGAAATAGAATCAAGAGTTTTTATTATGTGATAAATAGAATCATGCATTTTGCGCCACTACAGTTTGCATATCTTACAAAATCATTAGTGAACACCTACTTTAAGACATTCTTTAAAACAAAGTCTGTTTTTGTTTTTTAGAGTGTTGATGTCTCAAGAATCTTTTGTTGAATTGCAGTATTATAATTTGAAAATTTAATTTACCGGTAGTATAAATTCCAGTGAATGTCTTATCCAAGAATTGTATCAGAACACTTTTGTATTTCCAGAGAAAATAATCACCTGAATTAAATAATTTGAACAAAAAAGATTCAAGCACAATACTCATAGTCACAGCATAAAACATACAACTTGAAAGTACTTGATGTTAAAGAACCTTTCATTAAGTCCTCACAGTTGCAATTACATATCTAGTTCTTTATCTGACCTCAGGTCACAATTAGCATTCTAACAAAACATTACCCGTTAGAGAAAACAACTTTCTAGAAGGATCCTAATGTTCACAAAATGATAACCTAGATCATTTATAATTCACTTTGGAAATTCCAAAACTTTGATCAATTTTTTTTACTTCTTCCATTTATACTGGTCCTGATATTAGTCCGTAAGCAGAGAGCAATTCAACTATGTATCAGCTGTTTACACAGTATGAAATAAATATGTAATCAAAATAAGCAGAAATGAACCTATTTTTGGACAAAGTCAAATCCAGCATACAAGTTACATTACAGTGGCTTTATAATGGCAGTTTTTTTCAATTATAGGAAAATTATTTCTATTAGTGTTATGTAACTTGGAATGGTATCGCAGCAATGAACAGTCACTGTAAAAGGTACATTGACTTTACTTCTTACTATAATAGTGGTAATCAGGATAGTGTTATTAAGGCGTGTTGGTTGAATTATTTTAACTCTACCATGATAAGCATATCTACATATTAGTATTATAAAAAGAGATTGGCTGTTCTTGGATGAATGTTCGTATTTAAATTTTAAAAAGTACCAGAAATAAAGTTTGATGTTGATATTATTTAAGGAAGTGGTGGTTTGACCAAAATGTTGTAATTCATCTTGATGCGCTGTCCCTCATCGTGTCATATAGCAGTATTCCATTCATTTCATAGGTCTTGTTCAAAGATCGAAAAATGTAGAACATAAATCTGTATAGATTTTAGAATTTCTATTACACAAAAGGAAATTAACAATATTCTTCACTGTACTGCTCCTGAACGTGTTCATCTATAATAATCAGTGAAACATTAACACTGTATTTGCCAAGCTTAGCCTCATTATAAACCTAATAGCCTGGAATCAAATTAATACATGAATAATACTAAGAAGTGTGTGAATCCTGGAGGCAAATTGATACATGATTACTAATACTACGATGTGTATAAATCCTGGAGTCAATTAATAGTTGAATAATAACATTACGATGTGTATAAATCCTGGAGTTATTAATATTTGAATAATAATATTATGATGTGTATGAATCCTGGAGGCGAATTAATACATGATTACTAATACTACGATGTGTATAAATCCTGGAGTCAAAGTAATACTTGAATATTAATATTACGATGTGTATGAATCCTGGAGTAAAATTAATACATGAATAATAATAGGAAGTGCATGATTCCTGGAGTCAAATTAATATGTGAATAGTAATATTACGATGTGTATAAATCCTGGAGTCAAATTAATACATGAATAATAATAGGAAGTGTATGAATCCTGGAGTCAAATTAATATTTGAATAGTAATATTACCATGTGCATAAATCCTGGAGTCAAATTAATATTTGAATAGTAATATTACAATGTGTATGAATCCTGGAGTCAAATTAATACATGAATAATAATAGGAAGTGTATGAATCCTGGTGTTACATACTTAGGCTCAATTAAGCAGCAACATAGAAAGAAGTGAAAATAACAAGCTTGTAAAGATTTAACAAACGATTTATTGAGTACAAATATTTTCATAAAATAAAATAAATAAACTTATGGTTTTAGAGAATCAAGTCCAAAAATTAATCCCAAAAAAAATCACAATAGTGGAATTGCAAGAGTCCTGATAATAAAATGTCCTAATAGTTCCCGGTTTGAATCTTTACGATGTAATCCAATATGGACAACGATGAATTCAAATGAGCACAAGCAATTTCAAGATAAATAACATAATAAATTCCTCTTGATCCCAAACGAACTGAAATAATTTACACTCAAACAATAACACACACATCTTTGTATTCTAAAGCCCAAACTAACTACTGAACCGTTAGCTTCTAAAACACAGCTATATGCTGATTTCGTCGTAAACAGGAAGGGGTCACAGAACGAACCCATGCTCGCAAAGTCACGTATACAGTATGATCTAGAAAGATGTCCTTGGAATCAACCAATCATTTTAGAAGCTTGTTTACACTCTGAAGCAACGTCAGAAAATAAGGTTAACATCTGTTGTTTACTTGTAGAGGGAAAATTTCTAGAAAAAATTCCCAATAAATGAATTTTTAATCCAAAATGTCAAATTTGAATCTGACAAAAATAAATAAATTATTTAAATCAAATATACGTAACACCTTCCCCCATAAAATAAAAAGAAAGGTTTATATAATAAAACCTTTTTTTTATCACAAACCAATTTACACCTGAAGTTAAAAGAACTCGTGTATATAATATATTGTTATACACGGGAAAGAGCATCTGATATTAAATTATCTTACTTGTCCATGTCCCACAATATGTTCTAAAAGGTCAAACTAGCACAGCAGAACCCACTTTTAGATAAATTAACTGACAAACATGCATCAGTGAGTCTGTCAAAAAATTTTCGAATTGTTGCTAGATGTTCTATCCAGGTGTCGTTGTAGATGAAGACGTCATCTATACAGGCATCACAATTTTCTAGACCAGAGGTGATCATATTCATGAGACGTTGAAATGTACTTGGTGACCCTTTCATCCCGAAAGGCATTACTTTATATTGGTAGAGTCCATCTCGAGTCACAAATGCCGAGATTTCCTTTGCTCTTTCGATAGTGGAATCTGCAAAAATCCTTTCAGAAGGTCAAATTTGGTGACAAACTTGGTATTCCCAATTTTATCAATACAATCGTCAATTCTTGGTAATGGGAATGAATCTGTTTTTGTCACACTGTTCACCTTCCTATAATCAGTGCACATACGGAAAGTTTTATCTGGTTTTAGAACAAGTATGCATGGTGAGCTCCAATCACTTTTACTGGGCTCGATAAAATCATTCTCCAGCAAATATTGAATTTCTTTTTTTTAAATATTCCTGTTTGAGTGGATTCATCTTGTATGGGTGTTGATTAACAGGTTGGGAATTTTCAATTTCAACGTCATGAAAAATTTTGTTTGTCCTCGTAGGAATATCTGGAAATTAGTGCTCATATTCAAATAATAACTGTTTCATTTCATTTCTTTCTTGCACTTGCAAATGTGAAAGTTTCTGGTCTAGATCTTTCATCATTTCTGAATTACAAAGATTCGTCATTTCAATATCAATCATTTCAATATCAATAGAATCTGATGATATTCCTTCACTGAGTGGGGCAGGTACAACTAAATTAATTACATGTTGAACATGGCTATCTCTTTCAATATACTCTTTTAGCATGTTTATATGGCAGGAGTATTTATGATGTAATTTAAGTCATTAATTTTCCTGTCAACTGTGTAGGGACCCTAATATTTGGCCAGAAGAGGATTTTGTGGCATTGTTAAGAGAGCCAGGACTCTAGCACCAGGCTGAAAACTTCTTTCCTTCGACCTTTTATCATATCTTGATTTCATTTTAGATTGAACTGAGTGCAGATTTGCTCTTGCGACCTCACAAGCCTTTGCCAACTTGTATCTAAAATCAGAAACATAATCAAGAAGATTGATCTCAGTATCTTCATTAGAAAGAAGTTTCTCTTTCAATAACTTCAATGGTCCACGCACAGTGTGTCCAAAACCCAGTTCAAAGGGACTGCCACCGAAAGATTCTTGAACTGATTCTCTAACAGCAAAAAAATGAATGCCTTCATCCCAATCTTTAATTGTAACAAAACAATATGATCGAATCATATTTTTCAAAGTCTGATGGAATCTTTCTAATGCCCCTTGGCTCTCAGGGTGATAGGCAGAAGATTTGATTTGCTGAATGCCTAATTCATACATAACTTGCTGGAAAATTCCAGACATGAAGTTTGAACCTTGATCAGACTGAACAGATTTGGGAAGGCCATACTGAGTAAAAAACTTTATCAAAGCTTTTACTATTGTTTTAGATTTTATATTCCTCAACGTAATTGCCTCTGGAAACCTTGTTGACGCACACATACTGGTCAACAGGTATTGGTTACCTGACTTGGTCATGGGTAAGGGACCTACACAATCTACCGTAATCTACTAAATGGTTCGTCAAAGGCAGGAATAGGTAGTAGATGAGCCTTAGGTATCTTCTGATTAGGTTTACCTACCATTTGACAAGTATGACAAGATCTACAGTATTTGGTAACATCACTTTTGATTTTTGGCCAATAGAAGTGACTCAAGATCTTGTGATAAGTTTTATTAATCCCTAAATGACCAGCCAAAGGAGTTTCATGGGCCAGATTAAGTATTTCCTGTCTGTAAGGTTTTGGAACCACTATTTGATAGTTCACCGACCACTCATCAGCAGCAGGTAACTCGGGAGGTCTCCATTTTCTCATAATAATTCCATTTTTAATTAAATAACAGACAGGAACTTCAGTGGCTCCAGTCTCTGATGGCCCATTGAAACAAACAGGAGATCTCAGGATCTTTTTCTTGTTCGACGACAAGTGACTGTCGTTTAGTGACTGTCGTTTATCACCCTGATTAGAATAAAGAGAATGAGTTGTTAAAAGAAGATCACTATGATCAATACCTTCTGATTGATCCAAACAAGGATTAAAAGTGACCTCATCAAAAGTTTGACCTATACACGTGTCAGCTAAAGGAATACTGCATTCATCAACATCATTCTCAAGAGCTTTCTTTGCCATAGCTCTCTTAACTACACAAGCTTGAAATATATCAGGAAATTCTTTTTCAATTGGATCAACTTTCTGATCCAAATCAGGCATGTCAGTTACAAGTGAATTAACCACAACCTTGTCTCCAGCTAAGTCGTTGCCTAACAATAAATGAATGCCCTCTACGGGTAAAACCGAGACTATTCCGATTGTCACAGGTCCTGAAATTAAGTCTGATGACAAATTTACACAATGGAGAGGAACATAAACAAAGCCGCACTCTACTCCCTGAATAAGAACACTTTCATTAGAAGAAGTCTTCACAGAAAAAGACAAAGTACCTTATAATAAAAGACTCTGAGAAGCTCCTGCGTCCCTTAAAATTTTAATAGGGGTGGGATTGGCTGAATCACCAAAGAGTGATATAGAACCCTTCGATATGAGTGGTTCATAATTCTCCATAATAAAATCAGACTGGGATTTATTAGACCCAACAAATGTATTGCTTTCAAAACATGACTGTGACCTTGACGTTTTAGAAATAAGAGCATTTGGAACAGGTCTGTCTTGATTCTGATGCCTATGTTTCAGTTTGTAGCAATCAGAAATAACGTGTCATTTTTTTCCTGCAATAGGTACACGTCGGAAGAGACAAGGATCTAGAATCAAGCTTCTCTGAAGTTTGGTTTTTGAAAGTTGTGCTAGTTTGAGTTTTAGAAGGGCTTGTATTAGGCGGAAATACTTTTCTGCCAGAAGACTGTTGAGTAGAAGGGTTGTTAACAAAAGAAACTTTATGTGTCAAAGAATATTCGTCAGCAGCTCGAGCAGCATTTTCCAAGGTTTCAATCTTATGCTCATCAAGATAAGACTTAACATCACTATGGACACAGTTTTTGAACTTTAGCAGCAGAGGAGGTGAACAGACCAAGTTTTCAAGCAAAAATAAGGCTTCTACGGAAACCGAAAATATCTAACAAAATGCAGAGAGGGTGAACAGACCAACATTTACAGGCGTCGATTTAGCAAACTGAGGTTTTCTCGAAAATGCTTAATATAAGCCTCCATTCATCAAAATAAAATTAAAAAAACAAACGACGCCATTTTTGTTGTCACCATCCCCTTTGCTGCTACGATGCTTGGAAAATTCGTGGAGTTTTCGGGTAAAAAAAAAAAGACGCCATTTAGTTGACGTTCACCTCCTCGGCTGCTAATGCGCTAACTAAATATTTGATCAAGTCCTTAAGATTTCACAAACAAACTAATTTGTAAAACCTCACCTCGTAAATCAATCAGATTATTAGATTGGTCAGTGAGTTTGAAATTAATTCTCGTTAACAAATTATTATGACATCGCATATAGACTAGATTAGTTGGGTCTTCAATAATTAGAAATCCTGGAGGAGCCGTTGGTGCAAATGAGTATAAAATATATCCTTGCTGAGCTTGATTTGATTGTTCGAGATTTATTTGATAATTTCCTTCGATAACGTCACATACTAAATTGAGCGCAATCACCGTTGAAATATTCACATTGTTCGGAGCAATATGTCTACCGCCGCCTTCTGGATCATTATTATATTTCAGAATATTTGCTGTAGGATTCTTCGATTTTTTCCAATTATCGTGGATTCTTTTGAACCCAATATTAATAGCATCGTCAAGTTGTTTCTTTAGTTTATCCGGGTTATATCCAGGGATTTTAAAATCTTTAATCTCCGTTTTATTAATCTTATATAGATCCGCAAACTTATCATGTAAGATTTCTTCATTTAATACTTCTTGAATAATTTTCGAGTGAAATATTTTCATATCGTCGATGATTTTATTACCCGTTTCTACGACGTTGATAAATTCATCCTTGGTGAGAGAGCCGGATTTAATAGATATTAGTAGTAGTGAAAAATCGTTATTCATTGCTGTGAAATTTCCGTTAATGAGAGGAACATAAATTTCTTTATTCAAGAATTTATTAGGAGCATAATCCTGATAACTCTTGACTTCATTGACGGGTTTTATTTTGTTGGTGATATAATCGGATTTCTTAGGTTCGGGTGGAAAATCCTTCGAATTTTCTCGCGAGTTATCCGGTGGTAATTCAGGCCATCCTAACACTGATCTTATAGAACTCTGATAAATATCTACAACGTATCCTTCTGTATTTATCTCGATAGCAGATGATAATGTTGGTTCATGAACTGTTATAGCGATTTTTGATTCTTTTCCAGTGAGAGATTTTATTCTTCGTTGAAATTCAGCATTGATCTGTTCGATTTGATATGACCCAGTTGGTATAGAAACAACCTGCCAATCTGGTGTTCCGTCTTCACGATTCTTGTTTGCAAATACCAAGGAATTATTCGGTTGTTGACCACCAAATGCTACCGATCTCATATTAGGCCAGCTATGATACACTCGTAGTTTTGCTAGTGCGATCTCGCTCACGGGAACAGGAATTGGAAAATTAACACTAAATTCGGGACGTGTTGAGGTTATTGATATCGTGCTTGTTTTCACCGGTGTTGTATTTGTTACTATTTGTTGAAGTAGTTCTTGCGACAACATTATTATTATTATTCTGCTCTAATTTCAGCATTGTTGATTTATACAATTGAGCCATAGTTGAAAATTCGCTATCTGATATTGTTGTGTCATCCAACGACGATGATATCAACGAGGACAATTGCGAGTAACCGGCAGATGCAATATGATATTTAATTAAATAATCATGTAGTTTACTCTGGCTACATGATGATAGTTTTTTTGTGATCCCAGTTAATATACCAGCAATTGTAGCCACTGCGGAAATAGCGATTGGAACTACGACCGGAGCAATCATTGTAACCGAAGATAGTATTATTCCAGCAGCAGTGATTACTCCTGACACCGAGTACACGGTGATATCAACTGTGGTTATTCTTCGTTTGTATTTTTTGATTTTTATTTGATATTCTTCACAGAGAGAACTGAGTTTAGTTTGAAACTCTTTGACTTGATCATAGCGATACTGATTCGATGATGGAGTCATTTTATTTTAAAAGCGTTAGTATTTTTAATTTAACTGTTTACTTAAATCCGCTACGAATTCTACGTACCACGTTACTGAAACCTTGGCTAGATTTTTATCTGTATTTTTTATCGTGAATTGTTCAGTTGTATCCTTGTCGATTATCGTTGATATCGTATTATTGTTAACTTCAGATGAACTCGACGATGATATATCAAATTTAATCGGTGATACTATTGTTAATCGATAAATACCCTTGACTGCTGCGGTTATGTCTAAAATGTTATCTGTAGGTGTCCACGTATATGATCCGTGTTGAATCGTGTATACTACGTTGTTGACGATAGATTTATTATGAGGAATTTTTACTTTTTCAATAATGTTTATCATCTTCGTTGCATCATCCTTTATTGCGTTGTTGAATGTTTTAAGTTCATCGATGGATTTTTTAATATCGGGAAGTGTTATTTCAATTTTATCAAATGGGCTCCCAATAAACTTATCCATGAGGTTTTTACGAAACGTCATAAATAGTTTCGTGTGTTTTTCATATTCGGATTGAAGAGTTGCTAGTTCTAACATAGAATCTTTTATTACGGTGAGTTTTGGTTCAGTCACTGGTGGATTTCCAAAAAATTCTAGCAGGGGTTTATCAATTTTGTCAACTATATTTCTTTGTAATGCAGTAAACTGGTCAAATACAATTATATGATCATCATACTTATCATTAAGCGATTTTAATGAATTCACCGTGTTATCGTATGTTGTTAATTTATCCGTAATTGTTGAAACAAGTACACCTGGTTTGAGTTTACCCTCATCAGAAAATAACGCGATAGTATCCTCTGCTGCGTCTCGTTGTTTAACCAAAATATCATTAAGAGAGATATTACTACTTTTCAATTTACCCTGACGATCTTGAAATACAACTATTTCACCAGGATCAACATTTGCTAGGTTTAATATTTCGGATATTTCATCTTCGATTAATTTTTTAACATCCTTGTTATCAACGGTTTCAACTCCACTATCAGGTTTCTTCAGCGATGATAAAGGTCGTCCCCAAATATCAATCATTATTATAGAAATCTTTTTATTATTCAAATCCTATGGATTTCTAATCCGAGAAACGCTAGCGTTTCTACCGCTAGTATACTCATTTACTACTATATGAGGTGGTTTCGAAAATCTTTTGGATATAGCATCAAGTACGTTTAATACTTCATTACCACATATTGGTGGATCAAGCATTGTTTGTGTTGGTAACGTAGAATACCAAGTCTTCATTGGAAGGGTTTTAATATAACGCATAAATTCTTTCGGCGGCGCTAATCCATATGAGTCAAAATAAATAATCCCACGTGGATCAATTGCGTAACAAACCCAGTGAGTTCCAGGTCCGGAGCTGTTATCTAAATTAATAATACCGGTTTCAACATCATTTGGTTGTGCCGGTAACTGATCTCTCATAAAAACCCCTCTGAAATTTTTTATTTTTAATTTTTTAGCGGTATCAATTAAATCAAAATTGGACATAGGAACTATATCGTTCCTGGAATTCGAAGACCCTTTCCGCTGTACCATGAACTCGGGGTTCCTGGTAGTCTTAGACCCTTTCCTTTTTTTTTATACCCCTTTCCAGTTGCCTTTTTCAATGCCATTCCTGCCGCGGTACCAATAGCTCCTAATGCTGCTGCCTTCGCTACCGCTGGGGCTGCTGCGGCAATCAACCCTGGAATCAACCCTAACAACGGGAATATACCACCAGTCTTTTCCATATTACGGATCGCACTTGTAGAAAGAGTAACCTGAACTCCTTTCTTTTCTTTCAGCGCTTTATTAAAATGATTAGTTTGAGTTTTCGTCAGCGATAGTTTATTTCCTCCGCCATTCATTTGATTAGGTTTCAGCGTTATTGTGGTTCCACATTGCTTAGCTGATTTGGATTGTAATTTTTTTATTTGACCAGGTGTCAATGTGACATTGATATTACTATACGACATTATACAAAACAGGTTGATTCTAAATCGCGAGTCATTTTTAAAGAATTTTGGATTAAGAAAATCTTACAGATTTTCAACTGGTGCATCTACTAGTCTCATTCGTCCACCAACACCTTCGAGTATCATTGATTTATCACTAAGAATAACAGCAACTGCTCTGTAATTAACAACATCACCAGCAACAGCACCAGGAGGAGGAGCAGCAGGGTGAACACCAGGATGTACACGAGCTCGGAAGTGTATATCAACTACGGACTGTTTCATCAAGTCAAGATGTTCTAGGGAAAAGTAATAAATCGGATACAGACCTTTAAAATCCAATTGTGATATTTGTAGACCAGTATCTACATTTTGATCACGTCCCATAAATGATAGCAATCGATGATAAACTCGTGCAATGTGGTTATTTTCATAGTTAAGTTGTATATCCTCTGCTGGTTCTTGTTGTCCGTTTATTTTCAGCGAGACTTCACTACACCCAAGTTGATCAAATATCATATGACTTCTTTCTTGATTGTTTAATCTCGTAATATCCTGTAGAGCAACAAATATATGCCGTGGAGCTGAAACACCCTGTCGTGCTGCCAAATGCCATGTAAATGTACCATCAATATTAGAATCCATGGTATCTGTGGACGTTGTCAACCAGCTTAATAATCTCTTCCCCCCTTGATCCATAAATGATAGCAACCGCGGTTCTACTGACAATGATGGAGTCAACACTGGCATCCATAATGTTAGTTTTGATAAATTTACTTTACCATCAGCACCGCCAATACGCCAGATTGCATTATTATCATCACCCTTTCTCACTAGTGCTACAGTATGCTTTACTCCATAAATAACTTTTCTGACGTTTCTACAAAATCCAAATATATGATGGAGCGGAATCGCACATGAAAATCGTCGACGCTCTCCTTGTAATGTTGCTATTCTTGTTGCAGCTCCTAGATTGAAATTCTCATCATTATTTATAATCATATCCTCGATACCAGCAGCAACACCAGCACCAGGACCAGCAAAAGCAGCAGCAGCAGCACCAACACCACGATCATTTGGTCTTCTTATAACAAATGGATTTTTACCCGCTGTATTTTTAACATCCTTTGCAAACATCATAGATGGACCGGCCGATCTTGTATAATCGTCAGAGTATCTTGCTAGCCCTAGTATTGTTGTTGCTACATCAACTTCACGTTCAATAGATTCGATTTCTTTTCCATCAATGAGATATCTAGCACTTTCAAATAATGCCATGATACCATTATTGACAAAACCAACTTGGATATTAGCTGCATATGGTGTATTAGCTACAACATCTGTTACAAGTTCACCTTCGACTTCAATAAAGGCTTCAGCGGGTAAAAAGTATTTACTGGTATCATGAACTTGAAGTTCAATTCTTCCTCGAAGATTAGGTTGCACTGCGTGATAAGCAAAAAA
The DNA here is from genome assembly GCA_029339505.1 of Unio delphinus. Lineage (NCBI taxonomy): Eukaryota > Metazoa > Mollusca > Bivalvia > Unionida > Unionidae > Unio > Unio delphinus. Next base: position 7,941,235 of record JAQISU010000005.1, read on the forward strand.
TTGATAATCACGTACAGAAGTATCTTTAAGCACTGGGGCTTCCATGTCAAATGCAACATCAGGGTTTTGTTTGAACATTTTTATTATATATCCGATGGTCTAAATCAAAAATTCTGAAGAATTTTGAAATTATTTTAAAATAGTTTCATATGAAAACCCCAGGAATTCATTTAGAGAAAATCGATTTTCATGAAATTATGTCGACGGATTAGCCAAAAAACAATACAAAATCAATAAAAAAAAACATCGAAAATTCGATGAAACAACATAATTTTAGCCTCACATGATAAAAAATCTGATCAAAATCGATTTTCTCTAAATGAATTCCTGGGGTTTTCATCCTCGATTTTCATGAAATTTTGTCGATGAATTGCATAAAAACACTAGAAAAATGAGTAAAAACACTAGAAAAATGAGTAAAAAAAGTAAAAAATCTAACAAAATTAGCAAATTATAAATATTTTATAATATAAAAATTCTAAAGAATTTTGAAAAGAATTTTTAAAATAAATATTTAGTTGGGTGTATTTTAATAATGATGATGAAAATATCTGATAATGAAGATAGCGTTAGTAGAATCACAAGTGATTCTGACACAAGTGATTCTGACACAAGTGATTCTGACACAAATATTAGAAACACTAGTGTTTCTACAATAACCATAACAACTGAGCATCCTATTCAAATAAATAGAATCATAAGTGATTCTGACACAAATATTAGAAACACTAGTATTTCTACAATAACTATCATAATTGGAAATCCTGTTCAAATAAATATTTCTAACGTTTCCGGCGAATCTTCTTAAAACCACTTCCCGGAAGCCCACTTCCGGCTATCATATTTGCTGTTATATTATCCTGGGCGTTAGTCATTAACGACTGTAGTTTTTTATCCACGGCGTTATTTATTATTTTACTAACCTGTGTAGGCATTACTGCAGTAGATGGCAGTGAAGTCATTCCAGAAACACTAGCATTTCCAGGTTTTGAAGAATTTCTACGAAAATCACTTCGTGATTTCACTAACGCTGTTAGTTTATCCCGAGCGGCTGAAAACGCCTTACTAGCAAGATCACCAACAGTGTTAATACCCTTATCTCGGATAACATCAATTGCTTTCATTGCTGCCTGTTTTGCAAATGGAGCCACTTTTGGAGCCATTCTTGAAAATAATCCCATTATAGTATTACCGAGACCATCTCCATAGTATACTCGGTATTTTGGTAATCGTGAGTTTACCACGTAGACGTTAGTTGGTTTATCATGGTTGTAGTGTATGATCATTCTCTATATACAGAATCATTTTTGATTCTACAAATGCTTTAGCATTTCCAATATCTAATCGCTATGATAACCGTAGAAATTCGAAGAATTTTCGGCTAACTCTTCAATGAAATCTCTATATGTTGCAATATCCATGATACCACCTTGAAATAACCTCCTACAGATATCAGCTGCTTCATTGATTATTTCTGGTGAGTTATTCCCGGCTCGTTTTCCACCTACAAGTACTTCTAATCGTGATATATCACCGAGAATATTACCAGGGCAAGAAATATTTATATTTCCACTCGAAGAGTTTCCAACACTAGAATTTCCAACACTAGAGTTTCCAACACTAGAGTGAAAATCCATAGGTGAATATCCCTTTCCGGTTTTTTTCTTAGTTTTTTCTTCTCTTTTTCTTTGTTGTTCTTGTTGCTTTTCTTCTTCTTCTTGTTGTTGTTGTATGTCATAATCTTCAATTCCTCTCATAAACATTTTATACTCTAGTTTTTCCTTTTTTAAACGATCAATACTTTGATTCACTTTAAACAACCAATCAACCCAGTCAGGTCGTGATATTTTACTCTTTTTATACTCCTCCTTCAAAAAACGTTCTCTTGAATAATAGCTTTGGACAGCAAAATCACCAAAGGCGATATAATCGTTGGGTTTCATTAATTGAAATTGTTTTATTTCTATTATACCCTCCGGAGTGAATTTGTCTATAAAGGAAACACCACGAGAAGTGGAAACTGCGCCTTCTTGTTCTTCTTCTTCATGTTCTTCTTCTTCTTGTTCTTGCTGTCGTTGTAGTTCTTCTCGTTCTTGCTGTCGTTGTAGTTCCATCTCCCCTGCGATTTCACCTGGAAGTATTTGTACAGCTTGTTTCGTTTGTTTAGTTCGTTTTGCTATTTTCTCCAACACAGGGAGAAGAGGCTTCTCTGTTCTAGGACCTTCTTTAGGGACATCTCGGTATATCGCCCGTTCAGTTGCTGTTTTCACATCTGTAGTTGCCTTGACAACCGGTTTGAAGAGTTGTTCTGTATCCTCTGTGAAGTCGGTGGCCATTGATTGCCGTTGTTGAAGTTTTTCACGGATTCTATCACGAAGGGGTAATATTTTCTTAAGAGCTTCAAGTCTTTCTTTAGTGTTCCGTGTAGTTAATGATTGTCCTATCATTATTAGAAGAGTATCACTAATTTTCAAATGCAAAGCATTTCTTTGCAAAGCATTTCATTGCAAATCATTTCGAAAGAAATCACTAACTAAAAAATGTAAATCATTTTAATACTTCCTTGTTGTTACACACATAATTTTACTTCCTCATACCGTACTGGTTATACAAACAAAGGAGGCTCTCTACGCGTGGGCTCATCACCTTCAGAGTTTTCCATTAATGTTTTTAATTGTCTCACTTTACAATTAATAAGTCTCTTTTGTTCATATTCTAATCCTAATTGCTTACGTACACGTTCAACGATGCTACATAATGGTACGAAGACATTAACATCTTCAGTATTTACTAAACTCTCACGTATAAGCTTTTGGATATTTTTGATTAAAAAATATTTCTTAGATAGAACATATTTTCCTGTCTGTTCTGCAAATTGTATATCCTCGAAATTGGTCATAATTTGATCACAATCCAAACCTGAACATAATTTTACATTTTGATCCTTCAACTTATTGATTTCAATAATAATCAATTTGAGATTTTCAAGATTCATATATATATATATATATATAAAAATATATTTGTTTAAATGCAAAGTATTTTAAATACAAAGTATGAAAATTCTTTAAAAGTATTTTAAATACAAAGTATTTTCAAAATGAATTCTGGATACACTAAGGTGTTGATCATCTTAGTATACCCAGAAGCTTAATGCGATTATAGGTGATTATGATTATATATAATGAATGACGACGGCACATTTACCGTTTTAAACCCCCTTGGTGTTTTATACATCAAGCAGCGCGCTCAACGGTTAACCGACAAACACATAACAATAGATTATAGGTGAACAATGAATGAATTGATTTCAATGACAATGACGACGGTACAACAATAGATTATAGGTGAACAATGAATTGATTTCAATGACAATGACGACGGTACAACAATAGATTATAGGTGAACAATGAATTGATTTCAATGACAATGGATGACGCGGGCTATTCTACATTCAAGTGTAAACAAAACCGCAAAATCGAAACTTTGGTTTTGAATGTCAATAATAACGTTCATACCACGTGTGACGGTGTGGTTTTGTTTACACTTGAATTTCGGCTAATGCCCAATTATAATAAAGACGAATTTGTATATATACACTCATTACGACGAGGTGATATAAAATAGGTGTAGTGATTGTAATTATTTGTTTGTTTATTAGCGATCACTGACAACGTTGAAAACACATATAATACTTGAAACAGACATTAAAAAAAATGTTTAAATACGACGTGTTTATAAAACAGTTCTTGAAATTCGAAGAATTTTAGACTTGAAAAAGACAAAATTGATTATGTTTTGTTCAGATTTATTTAATTATAACAGCCAATGAAAAATCGAAGATTTTCCGTGTTTAAGATCCGTAACTCTGTCATTGGTGGAAATCCTATGGATTTCACACGTGTTATACCTAACGGAGTTATCTCCCATGTGAAATTGCAAAATTGAAGATTTTCAATGGAAATTCTTTCACAATTTCACGAAGTAATTTCCAATGCAAATTATACATAAACAAACTGAATTTTGTTTTTAAAACGCTTTGAAAAAGCGGTCTTATAAATTCCTTCTGCTACTTTTTGTACCGAGGAGGTGTGAATATCGAAATACTTACCAGCTTCTGACATTGATTGAAATACCATCTCCGTGTCAGTATTAAACGATCTTACAGGTCTAGCAATTTTCGAGTATTTCCCAGTTCTTCCTCGTTTTGTGTTTTCACATTGAGAAATAACTTGAAGGTTGTTCAATTTGTTATTCTTGGGATTAGAATCAATATGATCAATAACAAAACCATCCTTGATTAATCCATTATACACTTCATAAACGAAACGATGATTGAGATACATTTTTCCTCCAGCTTTAAATATCAAATAACCCATACCATTATCCCGCCCAACAGATTTCCTATTTTTACAATGTCTAACAACACCATCACGAGAAGCTTCGTAGTTTTCAATAACAGAATGTCTTTGAAATTCTTGGTTCATTTATATATAATATATCTATTTGTCTAATTCGTTAATTGGCTGAATTATAACATTAACAAATCTTTTTATATAGTCATCCGTAGTTTTTATGATTTTGCCGTCATTGACGTCGTCAGGATTTTTGATTCTTCGCTTGTCATAATAACGTTTTAACTCTCTATAACGCTTACCCCCGCAATTAATGCATAACTGCGACTTGCCTCTTACACCTACCCCACAATGCAAGCATGGTAGAGGTCCCTCCGAACCGTTTCTCACACTCTGCATATGATACCCACAGAATTCATTTCTACATGATTTATTACACGGAGTCTTTGATCCAATCATAAGCCATTTGCAATGATTCATTATATAAAAATTTTCTATTTAAATACTTGTTTTAATTATTAATATGAAAGGATTCAAGAGATTATCGAAAATTAAGCCTTGGAAAAATGTTAGATTTAATCTCGATAGAATCTCTGATATACCTAAAAGTCTAGTAGATGATAAATCACTATTGAGTAAAATCAGCGACTGTTTTAATGAGTTTAAGCGTGATGGAGCATCTCATACGTGGTCAACATTTCGAATTATTGATGAAGATGTCAATGTACCTGTAATTGATGCTACTATGAATGATATAAGAGCAGCTGAGATACTTTCACACCTTGGTGAAATTGCAAAGCAATTTCTACGGAGGTATTTTTTTAGAATAAAATTCATTATCGAAGAGGAAGGTGAATGGATTATCAGAGATAAATTTGACCCAATCCTTAAGGATAAAAAAACTGTTATTGTGAGTAGAGATTCCAAACCAGGAATTCTAACTGGAATTGACAAACCATACTATGAGAAATCTTACCCTGTAACAGCAGTTGTGTATGGGTTATATCCAATAAATAATAATCCAAGTATTGCAAAACTAGCTCCAATGTTTTCATCATCAGTGGCTTTGCCACTTAATTGTGTAGCAACACGGTTAATAGAACACTTCAAAAATGCATCCCGGGGAAACAAATTAACTGATCTACGAAGAAAAAAAATAACCGAATGGGAATTGACAGTGAAACAGCGCGGGGCAAGGATTTCTGATATAGCTAAATTAGAAGCATTATTAAAATTTCCAATATCGGTAGCGACAATAACCGGAGAAGTATTATACGAACCGAAATATCAATCGCGAGGAGCTCCAATTGAAATTATTGATCATAACAAACACGCGTGGACACCAGCGGTAAATATATTTCCACGAGAAAGAACTGTTCGATATATCCCTAAAGAATTTTCTATGGATGATTTCTATGAAGAGAAATTATTTGATGCTATTCACACATTAACCAAAGACGACCCTGTGTCAGTATGGTTACTCAGGAGTAATGAGGATCCGGAAATAGGATTTGATCAGTTTGTAAAACCAAATGGTGAATTATATCGAACTGAAGAATTAGATACTAGAATGAGAAAAATCGCTAATGAGTATTTAGAAAATTCTAAAGAATTTTCAGAGGGAAACACTAGCATTTCTACAGAAAAACTACTTACGGATAGTTTTACTATTCCATCAGTGGTAGCTCACTTCGCACGAGAAAAGAATTCATGGCGCCCAACACGAAGTGATTTTCTGGAGGATGTGAAGTTGAGTTGCGTCGAATTGGGTCATGGAGGATTGTGGAATACGAAATACTCACGTGATGGTATGATTTCAATTGATATATCCGCGTGTTATCCTGGAAGTTTTCTCGGATATGGAGAATGCTCTGAATATTTTAAACGATTTGGACATCCCACACATGAAATGACTCGTGTTGCGATTAATGGTCCATTGCCTGATTTTGATTTAACCGGATTCGCTCGTGTGATATCATTCGAATTAGCTACAGGGTTACATCCGTGTAGTTATCTTTGGCTTGGTAGACATATGTATGAAAAAGCGTGGATGCCAATTGTGCTATTGCGGTATATGATCGATTGTGGTATGCTAATATCGTTAATTGTCAGTGAAGCGATTATTTGTTATAACGCTCAGAAAGATGTTTGGTTACCAAAACCCGATCTCGAAAAAATAATTAACGAACAACGAAAACAATTGGGAGATTGTGAAACACTTATGGATTGGTCTAAGAAATTATTCGAAGGTAGTAATAGAGAGGCTAAAGATCTCGGACGAAAAATAATCGGTAAATTCACTCAAGGTGGAAGATTTGATAATGCAAAATACTCTTCGAGATTAATCATAGACGATGAAGAATACAATTTCATAATATCTGATTTAATAAAAAAAGGGAAATTTGTAACCCGTAAGAACGCTTTTCTATCAGGGGAATTAGATGAGGAAGCTTACAAATCTGCGAGCGGAACTAATAATGTTTGGGTAGATGATGTCCTTCGAAATGGTAAGAAACTAGGTACGGTTGTTACCTACTGTGATGGAAAAAGTTGTCAGTACACACATTTGAGAAGTTCTATGCTAGCCTATTCTTGTATTAATCTATTCTCGATGATAAATAGATTTCCTAATACCGCGGTTAGAGTAGCTACTGATTCGATGTATATCCATGAAAAATACAAATCAGATGTAGCTAAATTCACAGATCCTAAGGAAGCGTGGGGAAATTGGAGGTTTAAAAAAGAAACACTACATGAATATTGTAAATCCGCAGACGTTGCTATGGATGATAAATACTTGAAAAGTAACCATAATATCTCAGAGATTAAATCAGAATTTTCTACTGCACCGCCCGTATCCGATCCGATTTGTAGATACAAGACAGTTTATTTAAACGGCTGTGGTGGATCAGGAAAGACAACTCGTGCAATCGAATTATTTCGTAGAACCGCTAGCGTTTCTAACATGATTGTGTTAACACCAACTCACAGACTCGCCAGAGAGATGATAGCGCGGGGGGTAAAAGCCTGTACTTATCACAGCTTCTTTCGATGGAAAGGCGATACATGGACTCCTGATCGAATGGGCGATAAATTCATTCCTGATGTAATAATCTGGGATGAAATATGCACGGTATCGTTAACAGTATTACAGATATTTCTTGAATGGTTGTTATTGAAAAATACAAAAGTCGTCATGTGCGGGGATCACGGCCAACCGCAGCCATTTGTTGGTGGATCTCCACATGAATGGTTAAAAGGATTTGTAGATTATTATGAAGAGATTAATACCGACCATAGATCACTTGATGAACAATTACGAGAATTCAAAGCGCTAATTAGATTACAACCGGATAAAATCCAATGTGAAATAGCGCGTGAAATAATTTCAGAAACTCCCATGAATGATTTTTGGGAAATGTGGAAGCCAAATGATTTAATAATCGCGAGTAGAAAAATAGTCAGAGACGCACTTCAGATGAAGTTGTTTGCGCTACATAAAGAAAAATTTGCAACGCTTCCAGTACCACTCTGTTATAGACCTAAGGATACACGAAAGCAGAATATCGACGTTGACATTCCTGGACAACAACAAAAGCAGAATTTAGTATTAAATGATATTGTGCTGGTTGATATCAGCGTCGTTAAAGATGCATTAGGTGCTGATAAATCCCCATGGACGTTAGGTTATGCAGCAACAATACACTCTTCACAGGGATTGACTATATCCGATACAACTCTTTGGATAGTAGATAATCATATTGAGTGGTCAAATTTAGTTTATCTCGCAGTATCCAGAGTACGGCGAATAAACCAACTTCGAAGAATTGTTGTTGACGATGAAATCATTGGTAACGATATTATCACTGGTGATTTTATCACTGGTGATATAATCAGAAAAAAACTCTCTGGCTATAAACAACAGGATAAAAAAAATAAAAGAGAATTTGACATTGATGCTGAATTAATTAAGACACTAAAGCAACAACAAAATAATCACTGCGCGAGTTGCAATTGTATAATGCGTTGGCAGTATTCGGATAAAGATCCTCGCCAATTCACCGTAGATAGAAAAGATAACAATCTCGGTCATGTCAGAAACAATGTGAGGTTGACTTGTCTTGAGTGCAACAGACGCCGGGGTGACAACACCTTAGGTGCTAGTTAAGACCACGCGGTGGTAATTGAGTATCCTCGGGAATCACTTGTAATTGTTCGCGTGTAAATCCTCGCTGAGGAGCAGTTGAATCCAGTCTGTAGATTGGAGGTCTACCAGTTGATCGTGTTATGCCGGATATCCTATGCGTAGTGACACTCCAAATAGGATCGGTAGCTCTTTTTTTACCACCCTCAAGCTCTCCTGGTTCGTATAAGTACCTTACAATGACATTACTACCAAGAATTGGTTCTTTTTGTGAAATTCCTTGGATTTCCATTTTGATAGACGCCTTCTTAATAGCGTTGACAGGTTTCATATTAATTGTTCTAGTAATCTCATTATTGATTGCGGTAATCACAGCTGGTAATCTCTTGACCCATTCACGGGATCGTTTATCCTGGATGAATTCTTTTGCGTATTGATATCCGAATAACCGCTCAGCAAGGGTTTTATTAAACCGTTCAACAATTGCCTGATCGCGATGTAGCGCAGTGTGTCCTCGTCTGATGGCGACATTATGATGTTTCATCGTAGATGTAACAACACCTTGAAATTCCTTGCCAGGATCAACTTGTAACAGATTTGGCCAGCGCAGAGGACCTCGTCGATAAATTTTTTCAAATGCAGAAGCTACTTCAGTAGATGATTTTGTTTTTAACGGTTCTGCTTCTTTGTATCGACTTGCAATATCAACTAACGTTAACGCGTATTTGTAACCGTTGTCATGCGGCAGAAATAGTATATCAGCTTGATGAACTTCATTAGGTGTTGTAACATCAAAATGCGAATAGTTAATTTGTTTAGGCGCTGGTAGATAAATTTGCCATATTGCCTGTTTAGATAACCAGTTTGCCGCTGTAGTTTTTTTCACCTTTGATGCGCTAGCGAGTTTATTAATTGCTGCGTAACCTCTCCAGTATCCTCTCGGAGAATAATAAATAGATTCCATATTAAAATGCTAGCATTTTCAATTACCAGCACCTAACATCAATTTACCCTTCATAGCAGATTTTACCAACCAAGAAGCCAACTTTTCTTTGAAGGATTTATCAGGAATAGCATTTAACGCATGAATTAATTTTACATCTGCGAGATGTCTATGTTGAAGATTGCTGCTTTTATAAGCGACATCATGAGCATGACACGCCTTATCAATAGCGTTTATTGGATACTCGCCGGGTCGGGGCTGATTTTGATCATCAAGTCTGATATCTAATCGTGTTCCCGGTCCACAGTAGCTATATCCTGGAAGGTGCTTTTCTCCTGGATACTTTGCCCACGGTGTTCCTGGGAGTTTTGTCAATTTGGCTGCAATATCACCTCCTCGTTTTTTTTTAAAGGTTTCGTGGAAGTAAATCTAAATTTTTTCGTACTACATTGTACGCATTTACCAGAAAGCGCTGATCGATTATTTTTCGTTGTAATCGTCGTCAAGTCATTTGTGCCAGTACGTGTCCTACACTTCACACAATATAGATCCATAATTTATATATAACAGTTATGAATGTAATTGATTATTCAGCTACTCGACAACGAAAACCTATTAAACATCATGCAATGTTACCAGATTCTATTCGCGCGATTATCATCGGACCATCTGGAAGTGGCAAAACACAATTGCTACTTAATTTGATAACGAGATGGATGAAGTGGGATAAATTGTACATGATTGCTCCGAGTGTAGACGATCAACGATGTTATGAAGTGCTAAAGGATTTTAATGATGCCGCGCGAGAAATTAACGGTGATGATATCATTGAGTTTATAACCGATATCGAAGAGGCACCTAGTATTGATGATATTGATGGAAGTATTAACAATTTAGTCGTATATGATGATGTTATGTTGGAAAGACAAACAAATCCTGCTAGAATATTTTCCCGAGGCAGACATAAAAACATAGATGTGATATATGTTACTCAAAAATACGCACAGATTCCAAGTATAATAAGAGAAAATTGCAATTTAGTATGCGTATTTAACGGTACTGGAAAATACACATTACAAAATATTTTTAATTACTGGTGTGACGGTGATATGGATTTTAATAAATTTAAAAATTTCTTTAGTATGGCTAGAACCGCCCCATACGGATTTATAACGATAAATTTAGCAGACTCTCGGACAAGATATCGTATCGGACTTGATCAAATATTTAGTTAGCGCATTAGCAGCCGAGGAGGTGAACGTCAACTAAATGGCGTCTTTTTTTTTTTACCCGAAAACTCCACGAATTTTCCAAGCATCGTAGCAGCAAAGGGGATGGTGACAACAAAAATGGCGTCGTTTTTTTTTTTAATTTTATTTTGATGAATGGAGGCTTATATTAAGCATTTTCGAGAAAGCCTCAGTTTGCTAAATCGACGCCTGTAAAAGTTGGTCTGTTCACATTCTCTGCATTTTGTTAGATATTTTCGGTTTCCGTAGAAGCCTTATTTTTGCTTGAAAACTTGGTCTGTTCACCTCCTCTGCTGCTACTTTTCAATTCATATAATTTGCTTGAGATTTTGATAATCTTGTTCGACTTTCTTGGCTAAGCACCATCTATGAAACAACTGCTCTGTTTCTTTAGCAAATTCGACATGAGTTTGTCCAGCTTCTTTTCTGTAATTTCTGAATGTTTGGCGATAAGCTTCAGGTACTAACTCATAACCCTTTAGAATGCATTCTTTAACCACATCATAGTCACCACTTTGGTGAACAGACAGTGAAGTGTAAATCTCACTAGCCTTTCCAGTAAGTACACATTGTAATAACTGAGTCAAATTCTGCAACTTTTTCAAAACGAATGAAGTATTTGTCTACTTCTTTTTCTCTGAAAGGGGGCACTAATCTAATATTCCTTGCTAAATCAAAATTTAAATTTGGATTTGAAGTATGATAGTGATTTTCACTTTCCAGCTCTATTTCTTTCATTTTAATTTGATATTCCCTTTCTTCAATCTCTCTTTCTCTATCAATCCGCATCTGCTCTTTTTGTAATTCAATTTGCCTCTCTCTCTCTCTCTCTCTCTCTCTCTCTCTCTCTCTCTCTCTCTCTCTCTCTCTCTCTCTCTCTGCATCTGCTCTTTTTGTAATTCAATTTGCCTTTCTTTCTCCTCTTGATCATATTGCAATTGTCTTTCTTTCACCCTTTCCTGAAATTCCAGCTTCTTGAACTCTAATTCCATCTTAAATTTTAATTCTAATTGATTTAGTTTAATGTCAGAGTCTGATGCAGACTTACTGACCGAAATCAAAGCACTTTGTTCCAAAACATCCTTTTCTACCAAATATTGGACCAAAATTGTTTTGATATCTTGTTTCGTTAAGAAGCCTTGACTTCAGAAAGATCATATTTTCTGGCAAGTTGAATCAACTGATTTTTTTTGAAAAGATCTAATTGCTCCTGGGTAGGATTAGAAAGAAATATTTCTACTTTAGATGTCATTTTGATACAAGCCTGTCAGTCTCACTAAAGATTTAAAATTTTCAAAAACTAGGGGAATTCAAATTTAAAACAAAAGTTTTATGGGGAAAAATTATAGCCAAATTCCAGTTTATCTAGATCTCGGACGATAGCTCCCATGTCGTGGTTTGACCAAAATGTTGTAATTTATCTTGACGCGCTGTCCCTCATCGTGTCACATAACAATATTCCATTCATTTCATAGGTCTAGTTCAAAGATGGAATAATGTAGAACATAAATCTGTATAGATTTTAGATTTTCTATTACACAAAAGGGAATTAACAATATTCTTCACTGTACTGCTCCTGAACGTGTTCATCTATAATGATCGGTGATACATTAACACTGTATTTGCCAAGCTTAGCCTCATTATAAACCTAATAGCCTGGAATCAAATTAATACATGAATAATACTAAGAAGTGTATGAATCCTGGAGGCAAATTGATACATGATTACTAATACTACGATGTGTATAAATCCTGGAGTCAATTAATAGTTGAATAATAACATTACGATGTGTATACATCCTGGAGTTAATTAATATTTGAATAATAATATTATGATGTGTATGAATCCTGGAGGCAAATTAATACATGATTACTAATACTACGATGTGTATAAATCCTGGAGACAAATTAATACTTGAATAGTAATATTACGATGTGTATAAATCCTGGAGTAAAATTAATACATAAATAATAATAGGAAGTGTATGAATCCTGGGGTCAAATTAATACGTGAATAATAATAGGAAGTGTATGAATCCTGGTGTTACGGCGTAGGCTCGAATAAGCAGCAACATAGAAAGAAGTGAAAATAACAAGCTTGTGAAAATTTAGCAAACAATTTATTGAGTACAAATATTTTCATAAAATAAAATAAATAAACTTACGGTTTTAGAAAATCAAGTCTAAAAATTAATCCCCTAAAAAATTCACAATATAATCCACTAGTAGAATTGCAAGAGTCCTGATAATAAAATGTCCTAATAGTTCCCGGTTCGAATCTTTACGATGTAATCCAATATGGATAACGATGTCACGTGATGAAGTCAGTTTTAGTTTATTATAATTCAAATGAGCACAAGTAATTTCTAGATAAATAACACAATAAATTCCTCTTGATCCCAAACGAATTGAAATAATTTACACTCAAACAACAACACACACATCTTTGCATTATAAAGCTCAGACTAACTACTGAACAGTTAGCTTCTTAAAAAAAACGCTATATGCTTATATCCTCGTAAACAGGAAGGGGTCTTGTGATTTTCTAGAAGGTCACAGAACGAACCCATGCTCGCAAAGTCAGTATGATCTAGAAACATGTCCTTGGAATCAACCAATCATTTTTAAAGTAAATCTCTAATGTCCATGGGATCAACCAATCACTTTAGAAGCTTGTTTACACTTTGAAGCAACGTCAGAAAATAAGATTAACATCTGTTGTTTACTAGTACAGTGAAAATGTCTAGAAAAATTTCCCAATGAATGAATTTTTAATCCAAAATGTCAAATTTGAATCTGATAAAAATAAATAAATTATTTAAATCAAATATACGTAACATCTGAAGTTAAATTAATACATGAATAATAATAGGAAGTGTATGAATCATGTAGTCAAATTAATACGCGAATAATACTAAAACGTGTCTGAATAGTGAGCTCATTACTACCCTGAAGACCAAATTTCGATATTGTCTCCTTTTGATAAAATAAACATCTAGTATCTCTAACTAAGACAGCTTATACGATAATTTATTTTTTAAACATATTCATGATGTTATTTAAACTGTATTTTACATCCGGTATAACTTTGTATATACATGTAGTAGCAATTGGGTTGATTACTATATATATATATATATATATATATATATATATATATATATATATATATATATATATATATATATATATATATATATAATAAAACGATAGATCTGGAAGAGAGTTGCGTACTTACCACATAAACATGTATATGGAAGTGATCAAGTGTTATGTTGCGTCAGCTATGTTAGAAAAATAAGGTCCACCTGGGCCTTTTTTTTCTTCACAGTTTCTCTACATGGTTCAAATAAGAGGACGGTATGCTAATTTAGACTTCACAATTTTTTTTTTAAAAATCTAGTTGCAAGTTGTAACTCATATATACACCTCATCCGACAGATGACGTACTTTCGCGTGCATTCCAAATTAACAAAACATTATACGAAGAAGACAACTGTAAATATGACTTTGTTTAATAAAAAGATAATGATCAATGGAAAAAGTTAGATTTATTATGACAACGATCTGAATATTTGGACCTACGTAAACAGAATATTCTTGTCGTCATGGTATTAACGTCAAATTCGTCATGTTCCACTTCCCCTGTTTCCATAAGTAGTAAAATTTATCTGAAAATAAATATATGAGATCAAGATTTCTGGCAATGTTCATCATCATTAGCATCATCATGATCATATCTCTCTCTCTCTCTCTCTCTCTCTCTCTCTCTCTCTCTCTCTCTCTCTCTCTCTCTCTCTCTCTCTCTCTCTCTCTCTCTCTCTCGCCGCTAATATCCCCCACCATTTCAGAAAGAAAAACTCACTAATAATGCCAGTTATTAAAAAAAAATCTTAATGGAAAATATCATGACTTAGTTCTGCTAATATGTCCTTGACATTGAAGATATTTTCACCTTTAATCTAAGTCAGACTTGGTTATTCAATTATATCTGTGATCTTAATTTGTATGGCGATAAATGTCATATATGAAGAGTCGAATATCAAAGGCTGCATAACGAGAACAAAAACAACAACAACGACTACTACTACTAAATAAATATAAACTGCACTCAAGTTAATTACTACATATCTACCTTTTAACTTTGAGCATTCAGCATTGTTACATAGATCGTAACCGCAGCACATGTCGCAGAATCTAATTTCACGTTTTCCAAGACTTATTTCCACGTCTCTTTCTTCAAACACGACCTTTGTCAATAATGCACATTGCTGAAATCGAATCGAATGGGTCGTAGGTAAGACCAAATCATAATCATTGGAATCTGAATTTAGTAAAACAGAACATACAATGTAAATTGAATATACTGAACACTTGATTCAGGTTTTCTAGCTTTTATATTTCATGATAAACATAAATTTGTATTTTGAAGCTTCGTCCAAAATAGGTTTTGCAAACAATATATGTTAACTTTTCTCTGACCGAAGGATAAATATTATGATTATTACCATGTTAATAATAATTAAGATTTCATCTGGCAAATATTTAAAACCTTCTCGAAAGAAATGTTCTATCAGGTACTGTTTTTTTTTTTTAACATGCTAATTATCACCTAGGTAAGGTAGATGAATATACCATCTTGTTTATTGTTTTAGCTGAACTTGTAAAAAATTTGTAACAATGTTGTAAACACCATTGTTTACCTTCTTCTGACTCAAGGATAAGTACAACATCCTGTTCGTTGGAAAACAAGTAATCACGCAATTACACGTGAAGCAGAAAGCAGTCTTATGGTTGTGATCGCATTTCATTTGCGATGTAGTTTATTGATTCAAATTATGTATTCACCAGATGATCAAAGAATATCTAACATATGGACGACTTGAATTTATAGTGAAATTTAGATAAGGATATTATAATTGGGATTAAACGAAGGACAGGAGTAGGTTATATACCTTAAACATTACATTGCTAGAGGCTCAATTATGGAAAAGCAACTGTACGAACTCTTCCGTTCAATAATAATAATAATAATAATAATAATAATAATAATAATAATAATAATAATGAGTACTTTGTATCGCGCCTAATCTTTAGAAGTTCTAAGCGCTACGGTGTCTGTCAATTTTGCTCGCACAATATGGACTCAAGAAACTCTATTCCAGGAGTACAAGGATGCATCCACTGTCCACTTGTACAAAGTGAAAGACAACAATCTTGAGGCATCGATCAGTGCGGCTTCTTGCTCTCAGTGTCCGGCCAAATGACGGACAAGATTATGCTGATTTATCGCATGCATCGTATTGACCAAGGGATCCTACCTGAGGGTCAATGTGGCTTTAGCAAAGGACGTAGGGTCACATACATCTTGTTTGTACATGATGAAGTCCGTGAATAAAGCCAATAACAGAACTCCAGCCTCTACGCGATATTCATCGACTTGACAAGATGTTTCGACACAATCAGTTGTGGAGGATTCAGGTCAAAATCTGGTTGCCCAGATAAAGGGAAGGCTGTTTGTTGTTCCAAAACTCTTGGGTACGTTGTTGCGATGCGTACTGGATCCTTTCAAGAAAATGATACTTGGGTTGAAATCCAATACTGGACTGATGACGACTCTTCTGTCTGAGTATGTCACGATCTAGGCGAAGTAACAAAAAGAAGTGACTATTCATTATCTCCTACTTGCTCAGCTGTTCACTGAAAGCAAACTCAAGTTTTACAGCCAACAGAGTATGGATCATTTTTCTTCGGCGTCTCTCAATTTCCCTCGCACAATCTGTCTCGGAAAGACCGAGACGATGCAACATGCTGCCATAACAACGCATTTCGTAGACGCTACCATCGCAGTAAATAGCTAAACCTTTCTGGCATAAGGTAAGTTCATCTAACTGAACAAAACACTATGACGTGATAAAACCAATTCAAGAACCGCTAAATCTGTAAAAGATGGCAGCGAATAGCCATTTGTTTGCAAACAAAGCTAAGGATCTATAAAGCCACTTTCTTGCCAACTTCCTGCATGCATGCGAATCTAGACGAAGTAAAAACCAATGCTTAGAAACGGATCTATTTTTATACATGAGCTGCCTGAGGAACCTGATGAGGATACTATGTCGGAACCAGGTTTTCAATACGGAGATTCTCAAGCTGGCAGGGCAGGCATTCCCTGCATCCACACAGCAAGCTCGGGGAATGAAAACGATCCGGTGTGGTCAGAGGAAACGCTTAGAAGATTCCCACAAGTCAAGTAATCACTTAAGTACTCAACATTTACATTTTGTCTTAGAAAGATCTCGCACAGGAGCAACATACTGTGAACTGAGGATATTTGCAAGGCAAAGAAGAAACGCCATCAGCGTAAATCTCACAACTGTAGTACGTACTCTTGTGATCAAGCCGCTCCAAGCGGCATTTCTTCTTCAGTATTGCATAGACAGTTCACAAATTACCCTGGTCAGACAGTCATGTACTCAAAGAAGCCAAACAAATTAGTGATGTCATGCTCCACTCCAATATTATATTAATGTTAATAAAACAGAATACAATATTTACATTTACTGAATATGTACATAGTGGTATCTGTCGAATAGAGACCGCTAAATGTTCTGGCTCCCTGCCAAATGCGATTTCAAGGTTTAGCCTACAATGCTGCTAATCGTATTTGCGTGGTCGCATTACAAAAGTTGCATTTTAAGTTTGTTTTATGATGTAAAAGTCCAAAACTAAAGCATTTTTATTGAAAAAATTACTATATTGTATTCTAATACTTAGTTTCGAAAAAATTCCAATTCGCGAAATGTTTTTTTAAAAAAGGGGTAGGAGTCACGCCATTGTGTTTATATCACGCACGTCTAACATGATCCTGACGAGAGTCAATCATTTTAGTTTAAGAATCAAACGTTGTTTACTTCTTAATGCACTTGTCCCATCTTGACCTTGACAAAAACCAATCATTTTAAAATACTAAACCTGTTTACGTGGCTACCACTACCCCTGAATCATGGTCAGGATCTAGTTCAAATTTACTTGCGTACCAAAGAATAATTCAGGTTAACAGATGTTTTGGAAACAATATCCTTTCTAATGAACTAATGTACATTGCAACAACATGCAATGAAACATTAAATTAATTAAAACTGAAAAAACCTAAATCAAAACAAATATCTATTAAATCAGATATACGGAACACGATACATGAGAGAGAGAGAGAGAGAGAGAGAGAGAGAGAGAGAGAGAGAGAGAGAGAGAGAGAGAGACTTAAATCTTGTGATATAGATAACGTTACCTCCTTATCGTAGCAGCCAGAATCGTATTGTAAAACCGATGATTCCACGAAAGTAGTTGAGACATGACATACCTGTGCAGATATAGACTGCCATCAATAAAAATATATATTTCAAACATTTGCACAACTTAATTTAAATAGGCTAATATTTTATATGCATTCGTTTTGTCTACAACGTCAGTCACCTGTCACTTTGCAACAAGACATCAGACCACAAATTATAAACGGTATTTTCAATGACGCCAATTTAAGGTATTCATTTACCAACAATGCAACTCGTGTAAACCAGCCACGCCATTTTGATTCAAAAGAAATTCGATTCTTGACAACAATGGTTTCAAGGGATAAGATTACCGAAAACACCGTGATACATACTTCTTTTCTTGTAGGTGACTTTCATGAGGTATACTACTAGAAAACTGATGATCCATATAAACTGCCCACTGAAGCTTTTCAGCGACGATCGGACTAAATTCTAAGCTACGCGTATGCTGTAAAATGGTTTTACTTTTCAAGAATCAGCATAAACAAGGAACCAGATGAGGAACAGCAAGTTTCAAGATGGATACAAGCGATTTCAAGGTGCCTGGAGCAACGAAATACTACACAAGGAAATATAAAGGGTACGTTTATTGGGAGCAAAGTTACCTTTACTTGGATCTTTTTCTGTATATTTTCTTCTTTTCATAATGTAGCTTTGGTTCGTTTAAGAGAGACCTCACTGAGCTAGTTTTAAATTCTATAGTGTAGTGTTTGTTGTGACAGATTTATATTTATAAAGGTCAATGGGAAAACAAATTTGGTTATGGATTTCAATCCATAAAAAAATGCAGCATCCTAGGAGTCGACAGGTAGACATCATCTAGCATGTTCACGTAATGTTCGAAAGCGAAGTATTGAGCATAGATCATAGTATCTTGGGATGTCTCTAAAGACTTCTTTTGAAAACACGAGATGGTGAAAAAGGCAACATCAGCTTAGTTTCCTGTGTCTCAACCGCCAAATCAGCAACGGGAAGTAAAACGTACACCATATTTCTAGCTTGTATGGCCTGAACTTACATAAACAAGATCTGATAATAAGATGATTCAGAGAAGAGCTGCCAGATTCACCACAAACATATTAGAATATACTAGCAGCTTAAAAATATGATGTTGACCCTCAGTATGCTAATTTGTAGCATTTTCGGGTATTTTAACAGAAAGCTGTAACATACAGGAACATTGGACTGGCGATGGTGCAGAAACAATGAACGTTTCTGGGAAAATCATCGTTTACGGAAAGCGGCTATTAACAGAAAGGACATTGAAAATGAAGAGAGATGGGAACGAAGAAATATTTGCTCTGAACATTTCATGGATGTATGTTTCAATTAATTTAATAATCTAGTCATACTCCATGTTAAGCTTTTATTTACTGATATTTGTGTTCATACATTAAAAATATTTAATACAGTTTGTTTACAGTCCTCACGTCATAAAGCAAAGGCATATTTATTGGGAAAATCTTATTTTTCTATTCTGTTTTAGAGTATCAAAATTAAATACACACACACACACATACATACATACATATATATATATAGATATATTTTTTTAATAAAGATACGCCATTAAAAGATGTGTCAAAGCTTTTTTGCTTGACAGAACTATTCCACTGTGGCTGTCATGACTATATCTCTGTCACTGAAAAATTAGTTAATCTGTAACAGGAACAACTAATAAGAGATTTACTTGGGACGGCTTGCAGAAACATGAGCCAGACTTCCAAAGCAGGTTTATCTCTACTAACATTACAAAGATGCATATAAATCAGGGGAAAAGATGCTAAAGGCATATCAGAATCTGTTGAAATTACAGATAACCAGTACTTCAAAGCTGTGTAATTATTCACAAAATAATGGAACACGAGTCATTTAACCTACAAGATGATGACATTTAAAAGGCGGTATGTATGGGCATCCAAAACTCACTTAACAATCGAAGCTATCAAGCAACTAGAAAATGAAAATACGTCCAGAATGCTCGAAAGCAAGGAAAATGGAAAATTTGATTTCAAAGAATTATGCAACCTTTAATCTTATTTTGATGACTCTGAGAAAGTAACATTTAACAAATGTTAGACAGTGTGGACAACTGGTTTTGAACATGATATAGAGATATACAAGTAGCAAAAACAATATGATGTCTAAAGAAATTAAATATTTATGTTCCTTGTGATATAGGTCATGGAAATATCATTTTCATGACCTAATCTATCACTTGAATATTTCTTTACCATCTCTCTAATGAAAACTCTGTATATCCTCTACCATAGACTTGGTTTTCTTGGATATGGCTGACACGAGAACACTTGAGAAAAGCAATGCATATATGTTTCAGGATAGAGTATGTTGAGTAGACAAAATTCACATATATTCAAATTACTAACATGAATTATCTTATAGGCATTAACCCTCAAGGTTACATTTTATTTATGTTTGATGGTGAAACAGAACCTTCGACAAGTATGTCACAGAATAGTCAGGACGTATCCATATTCTGTTTTCAGGTGCCATTGTGATGGTTGATTATTGCTTGATGATGTAAATTGTAATGACCATGAATTAGCGTAACCTAACTTTATACATGGAAAATCAGTTACTTCAACTCGAAGTTGAAAAACCTCGCAAAAAGTACATCTTTTCCTACTCAGGTGGAACATGCAACTGATCTACATTTCCAAATAAATAGCGTATAATCCATTTCGAAATTATATATATATTTCTGCCGTGGCACTGGACATGATAGGTTTTTAGTTAAAGCTTTCTCCTACCTCGTCAGCTTGGCACGTGGAGACTTTGAAACAAGTATTAGGGTCTCCAACTTCGCTATCGCAGGAATAACACTGGACTGCCTTTGCATTTACTGTAAATGGATAAGAAAGGAAATAATTTAGTGAGTTTGTAAATGTATTCTTTGAGTGATGTGAGTGATTATGCAAACAAGTAAATAAAGGACTGAATCACTGCATGATTAAAGTTAACGAAAGTGGGCATCCAAGTAAACAATCAAGGACACAGACATGCTAGTAAGTATTTTCAAACATCAATGTAAGCATGAACGTGTGTATGACTGTTTCACATATCAACTGTATATCCATGTTTATCTGCCATTATTATTAAAATGTGTGGTTTTTCGCGGCAATAGTTCTTTCTATATGGAATGAATTATATTGTCCATTTCGATAGCATAGTATCCATTAATGGTATCACGACTCTTTGGTCGTAAACAACAAAGTATTATAAATGGGTGACAACAACAAGCCTTGAAACTTCAAAAAATACTTCATTTACCTTGAACACAAAGCCAGAAATTGAAATACAATTTATCGTGGCGCGAATTAAATCCAATTAATCATACAAGTTTTGATACAAGTCCTAATAAGTAAAGGTCTGAATCAACTTAGACGTATTCCAAAAACAGTTCAACGCTAAAAGTGTTCATATGCCGTTGGTGGCTCGCTTTGCGATGATGAGTCAGCAGTCTTTTATTGTAATAAAATAATATAATCAAAGAAGATACCTTTAATTGGATTTTGCTATAAATAAAATTCTCTCTGTCCAATAATGCTATTTTAATAGCATTTTGTAATTCCAGGGAAGATTTGAATTTAATTAAGCCCAAATGAAATGCTAGACACAATAATAATACTTCATATTCGTCTCAATTGATGTAACAACAATAATACAACTGATTCAGCTGAGATTTTACAGTACGAATGAATAAAGTCTAGATGCACAACATTAAATAGTTCCCTAGTTGAGCCGAGGTCGCAATTTGCGTTTTCTATAAAAATCCAGTTGATCGACAATTTCATTCGTGAAGGATACAAATGTTTACAATATATAATTATTCAGTTACTATATTTATAATATAAAATGTGGTAAAGGACAGGTAGGCGGGGTATTTGGTGATGAAGTTCCAAGGTTCAAGACTCAAATTAAATAAAACATATTCTTTACACAACCAACTTCAATGCTTCAAGTGTTAGTTAAAAACCTCGATATTGGACGAGCTGAAGTCCAAAATTTAATTATCTATAGCATATAATGAATAAAAGAGTAACTAAGAATTCAATGTAAATATACATTATACTGCAATCCGTACATAATTGCACAGACGCAATAATGGGATCAATTGGCAGGCCAATCCTCCCCAAATGTATTAATTAAAAAACTAATTGAAATAACCCATTCAAAAACAAATAATATGGCACTTTAGTTATTGATTAATAGGAAGTACCCCATTAAATTATAACGACTGGATAAACCTCTTGCGGAATCATGCTGGACAATGCACAATAGAACAGTCACAAAGCTTTGCTGGACATTCGACGCTTATCGATGCAACACCTATCCTACAAAATGTTAAACGTCAGTTTCTGGGAAATCTTGCAGTTATTTACCACTGTTGGATCATCCGAGGAAAACTGTTTCTTCATCAACAGCATGAACCATATATGTAGGGACACAATCATTATATTATAGTTCAGTATGACACATGTTGTGGCAAATGACCATATCATATATTCATATCCAAGGACTGGGTTCCAAGGGTTGTTATTGCCGGGATGGATATGGGAGATAAGCACCCACGTCCATTGCACAAACCCCAATGGTTCGCCTGTGATAGAGCCTCTGAAAACCAAATCCAGTTCCAAGCCTTCACGAGTGGCTAAACTAAACCTGGCAGAACCAAGTAATGACAGGCGCGTTTCAAAACCAGATGCTTCGGGTACATTTGGCTCGTTAACCTTGGGTGGTTGCCCATCTAGAAGAAGGTAAACGATGACTTCAAATGTCGCTGCTTTGTGACGATACCCTCTGATAAGAAAGGCTAAGGAAGTAAACACGAACAGAAACTCCGGAGATGAAACTTCTATGGCGACTTGGCATTATTTTCAGTGTCATCTTGGGAACTCCTACGATGCCGCTGGTGTCATGACGTATCGGCTTGTATTTTATCCTATATCAATCAGTTGCGTGGAAAAGAACAATCAGCTGCATGGAAAAAACGATTCTCCATATCGCCCTGCCCATGCTTGGGCCCTGATCAGGACACTCCAGTTTCGCTTCACAACGTCGACACAACATTGGAATCAGCTGATTACCGGTTATAAGTCATCGCTCAATTGGCGAAGAGGCCGATGATCTGCGTTTACGCTTCCACACAAAGGGCTACCGCATAGTCCAAGGATAAGTTCTGCGACAAATTAAACTCGCTAATCGACAAAACTCCCAAGGAAGAGAACTTTATATTACTTCAAAGCTAGAGTCGGTGCTGAGCATGACCCTTGGCCTTATTATCTTGGCAAGTTTGGTATTGGGAAAATGTATGAGAACGGGCAGTGACTATTAGAGATGTGGTGGTACCACGACCTCAGCTTCACAAATTCATTCTTTAAGACAAAGCCACATCATAAAGTGTCTTGGAGACATGCACGGTCCGAACACTGACACGAACTGGACTTGATCATTACGAGGTGGTCTGCCATGAAGAGTATGCTTTTTACCCGTACTTTTCACAGCTCTGACTTCGACACTGACTACTCACTGGTGTACTAAAACGTGAAACTTCATTCGACCAAGATACAACGCACTAGACAGAAGGGTAAACCACGCATTGATGTGAATAAAACGTCATATCCAGACAAGGATGAGGAATTCATGTATGCTTTCTCCAAGACGTTTCATTCAGAACCTCGCAACGATAGTGCCGAAGAGATTTGGGATCACATCCAGGAGACCATGTACGGCACAGCCACACGGATATTTGGTAAGAAGCAGTCAAAAACAACGACTGTTTTGAGACTAACTCCGCCACACTCACGCCAGCCGTAGAAGATCGTTGGTATGCTCACCTGGAATTCAAACAATCGCACAGGGGAACATGTCTACCCGAAGCGACGTGCAGAGGTTAGCACGGCAGTGTGTCAGTGGATACCGGCTTCAGGTCTGTAAGAGCCTCCAGTCAGTTTCAGATATCAGAAACATCAAGAGGCATGTATGATGGCATAAAGAAGGCAATTAGTCCTCGTTTCGACCATAGCCAAGTTATTGCATCACTGAAGTCTGACGAAGGCGATATCATCCACAACAAGGGCAAGCATATGAAGCGTTGGGTGGAATACTACTCTGAACAGTACTCCAGAGAGAACCATGTGACTAACGACGCCATCAATGCCATTGAAAACATCCCGCTCATGGTTGAAGGATGGCGTCAGAGATAAAATCATCATATACCGTTCATGTGTGCTAAGCACTCTCTTGTATGCCGTTTAAACTTTTGTACGCCTCACAAGCGAAAGAACTGAGCGCCTTTCACATGCGATGTCGCTGACGCATACTTGGGATTACTTGGAGTGATGAAGTAACAAACAACGAGGTGATTGAACGAGCCAAGATTCTCAGCATGGTAACATTCCTTCACCAACGTGGCTGGGTCATGTACGTAGGATGGATGACTGAAGGATCCCCAAAGGCCTTGTTTATTCCTAACTTGCCGCTGGAAAAGGTCGATAGGACGGCCACATCTCCGCTTCAAGGATGTCTGGAAGCGGAACATGTAAGTTCTTGATATTAATGTCGACACCAAGAAAGAGATTGCTATAGACATGTCCAGCTGGCGACACGTTCGGTTTGTTTGAAAACAGTCAAGGACAAGATACGCTTGCTAGCTGATGAAAAGCAATTTCGGAGGAGGAAAAGGCAGCTCCAACACAAACCAGACTCAACTTTCAAGTTCAGCCAGGACTGCCACTCCCTTCGTTGGTTACATAGCCACTACAGACGCTGCACAACAAGGATGCACCTCCATCGTCTCTCGAGATATGAAATCTTGCATTAGATCTTTGTGACATCAAATAACCGATAACTGGCTCATTATCGTTCGAATACAACCACTGCTCAAGGAGGACTCATGTTTATAGAGAGAAGAAATAACAGTCAAAAACAAGATATACGTATTGTACCAGCACATGAACAACGTACAAGATCCTGGTTCTATGAGATGCCATAGGTTTTTGTGATGAGGGAAGAAACAAATATCACGTTCACCGAGAATATGCACATCTTTATTACCTTGATGTTAATAAATTATATTTTGACAGTTTCAATATTGGTATGTAAAGGGGATCATGGAGACAAAAAAGAAAAGCCATCGTGAAACTACATTTTCGAAAAAAATTCTCCAGTGAATTGTATCAAATATATAATTGCACCAATTAGTCGCTCGACAAGAAGGACATAGTTTAAAAGATATTTTGAAAACAGATTTACTTACTGTAAATCCCATCTTAACACCGATGGTGGCTCTATGATTGTATACTTCAAACGATAGATGCAGAGTTAATAATGATAGAAAGAAATTACTCCATAACAAACTCATGATTAGCAAGGTCCTACAGAAACTGGATGAGTGCAGGAAGAAGCGTGTTGCTTCAAAGTATAAATGACTTCATACTGTGCAGAGACCCCATATTTGCATCACACATCTGGCAAAGACATTACTTCCTCCGCTACGTCGCGGCATGGACGAGACAGAAAGAGACTTCGAAAATTATTCACATCTCGTAGAATTCAATACGAAAAGAATTAGAAGGTTATAATACATGCCAGGAACTTGGACTTTTCGATAACTGAAAAGGTAAAATGCTGCAACGAAACTCTTACATCCGGTATCGTCTTTGATCACCATAGCTATTAGCGAATTTGAACTCGAGGACAGTCCGAATAGTATTATTCTGAATAACAGATAAGTGTACTTGAAAGATAAAGTTCTCAAAGTAGGCAATACCAACCCATGCACCGATGCCAAAGCTAATGCCCTCCACAGTCTCATCCGTTCGTGTTTCAGCGTAGTTAATTTGCATTTAAAAACAAACTAATCACCATCAACATGGACTCTTATCCGTACCAACCGTACCTGACAAATGTATTGACGTATGGAAGAGAAGCCAGGTTTACACATCTGGATATTCGCCAGTGGTATGTAAACCGGATATATTTGACTTTATCAGCAAGACAGCATTAACTACAGCTGATGACGCAAACCATACATTTCGATTGAACGTCTACCAAACGAAATTAAAACAATGGGGCATGTTTGGAGTGATGTATAGTTTGCAGTCAGTTGGACACGTGGTCGCAATACAAATATTTGTTAAATGTTGTGGTTGTACGTCTAAACTTCAATCATAAATGTACAGTGTTACAAATGATGACTAATGGTAAAAACCGCTCCGGTGCCCTACTGGTTAGAGCGTCCGCCGCGGAAGCTGGAGGTCCTGGGTTCGATCCCCGACCATGTCATACCAAAGACTTACAAAAATGGTACTAACGCTCAGCATTAAGAGGTTAGTGTTAGGACTGGTCGGCCTGGTGTCAGGATAATGTCTGGGTGGGACATCATGCTACATATCTGCGGCATGATGCCTCGGTGCTAGACATCACTATAACTGCTTCACTGCAGACTTCTTAGTGATATGACTAAACAATTGTTAAAGCTACGTTAAATATCCTAATCAAACAAACAAAGAAAACTACTAATGGTAACGTGTACTAAACGAGCATCAAAGAAACCATACACTGTTTTATAACATGTTTAGGGCTTACTTCAGGTTAAAAACGACTGATTGGAAACTAAGCTGAAAGAAAACCATGTATCCTCTACAACGATTGGAAATCAAACCTCTGTGTTTCGATCCAGTATCTAAGATCATATGTTCCAATGTCAACTGCCGAAGTATTTCCCCATTGTCATCGTCAACCTTTGTGTCCCTCAGGTTTAGCAATCGATAAAAAAAAAAAAAAAGAAAAAGAAAAACTTAACAACTTTCATGTTCCAACGCATCAACATATTCACAGAGAAATCACAAGAGATACCCAGAGGTTGAGTGTCAGACCCTTCTAATCTACCTTGGACTAGAAGAATTACTTGAGAACTAGGTTACTCCTTTGTTTGAATTAATGCTAAAGTCTAGATATTTGAGGTCACCCACTTCTAAAAATGTTGCACTCTAGCCTCAGTACCACAGTCGAATGTGTAGTCTAAATGTTGAAATCAATTTAGAGGCGATACATGTTAATTGCTAATTGATGATATCCGTTTTCTTTTACTCTGAGTACATGAAAGAAATGCTAATATTTGTTTTACTTTTCGTTTGTTTAGGCAAACGTTTCCCACAATAATATTCAAATAAGTAGAAGTGACGTGGTTTACTCTATATATTAGCTGTTTACTGAGTTTCCCTTCATTGCATTGAAATTAATTAAATATTTCGTTTTGATGCAAACAGGGTCATTTATGCAACGGTACCTAATTAATGGCACAAATGTAATTAAAAATTTCTCTTCAGTCCAGAGACAGACCCGTACTCGTTTTCAACTAACCATAAATGAATCTGACTGTACATTTATTGTTCAAATTGCCCTCATAACTAAATCAATTTACTTTACCTGGATACTTTCACAAGTGACATATTTATTAGATTTGTACATTGCTGTGCTCAGTGACGGTTGGAATCTTGCCACTTCCCAATGTCTTCTCCTCGCTCACTGTGGGTGGATTCCAGTGGATAATACACATGCTTTGAAATAAGCCATATAACGGTTGATCTGTAATGGTTCCCCAAACGAAAGTGCCCAGAACACACCAAATGGGCAAAACGACATAGATTACAAATATGTTACAGCTACCGAATGCGTTCGATACTTCCAACAAACTATGCGGGAAAT
Organism: Unio delphinus; assembly: GCA_029339505.1. Classification (NCBI taxonomy): domain Eukaryota; kingdom Metazoa; phylum Mollusca; class Bivalvia; order Unionida; family Unionidae; genus Unio; species Unio delphinus. The sequence goes on from JAQISU010000005.1 coordinate 7,968,989, forward strand.
TCCTCTAACGTTCAGTGCCAAAACTAAATGGAATACTTGATTTCATGATGTTGTTACCATACAATAAGTGGTAAAACGTCCTTGTTTGGTTTTACCATAAAAAGTAGTACAACTTCAATGTTTGGTATTACCATATAATAGTTGGTAAAACGTCAGTGTTAGGTGCTATCGTACAGTACAAAGTACAACTTCATTGTTTGGTGTTACCATACAATAAGCGATAAAACGTCAGTGTTCGGTGTTAATCGTACAGTACTAAGTACAACTTCAATGTTTGGTGTTACCATACGATAAGCGGTAAAACGTCAGTGTTCGGTGTTATCGTACAGTAAAGTACAATTCAATGTTTGGTGTTACCATACAATAAGCGGTAAAACGTCAGTGTTCGGTGTTATCATACAGTAAAAAGTACAACTTCATTGTTTGGTGTTACCACACAATGTGTATACATGGATCAAGATGTTATCTTGGATGTCAGATATGTATGTATATACGTGAAACAAAAAGTTATATGTGGTACAAGAGGTCTTATTTGATATCACATACGTATGTGAATGCATGGCAAAAGAGGTTATCTTGGATACAGATAAATGTATGTATGTATATTTAGGTTATCTTTGATATTTAGATACATATGTGAATGCATGGAACAAGAGGTTATCTTTGATATCACATACGTATGTGAATGCATGACAAAAGATGTTACCTGGGATATCAAATATGTATGTACATGCATTGATTGAGTAAATATTTCTCAAACTATATAAGCGTGAAATAAAAAAAATGAATGCTGTCTAGAATATATTCATAAAGTGTTCTTACAGAACGTTTGAAATGATATGTTACAGATGAGGTTGAGTGTTATTGCTAAAAGGTAGGTAGTGAAATATTCGTACCATACCAGTATATTTTTGGAAAATAAATTATAATATTAGCATCGTGTCATATCTTAAATAATCAATCAATGTATAATAAATAATCAATCAATGTATAATATATAATCAATCAATGTATAATAAATAATCAATCAATGCATAATAAATAATCAATCAATGTATAATAAATAATCAATCAATGTATAATTAGATATAAACACTGTTAAAAGCATATATGTTTGATAAAAAGACTAAATGTAAATTATAAAACCACGCACACTTTTGAATCCCGCATAAATTGGTATTGCACTCCAATCCATGAGAAGTTTCGTTGGACTCAGTGCTGCAGCAATTAAAACAATCGAACAAATTTGGAACATTTCCATTCAATTGTGTATGCAATCTGCCTGTCTCACACATCTGAAGCAGAAATGTAAAGTTTCTTTGAACGGTGCCGTTGAGATTTAAAACATGCGACAATAGTATTGAATTTTTTAATTTATGTTATATATATATATATATATATATATATATATATATATATATATATATATATATATATATATATATATATATATATATATATATATATATATATATATTTCAAGTGAGTGATTTTTCGAATAAACAATATTTAGGGTATTAAAATCTGTCACACAATAATTGTCATACAGAAAAAGTATATATATATATATATATATATATATATATATATATATATATATATATATATATATATATATATATATATATATGAGTACGTTGCGTGGAGATGGTTAAAGTATGCTATAATATTTCAGTGATCTTGACAAGCAATTGCAGTTGATTTGATAAAATGGGTCCGGAAATTAATGCTCTAACAAACCTTTATAAACGATCACAACCAGATTCATAAGACGAGAACACCCTCTTTCAAAATAATTTTACTCTTTCAATAGAATGTACGGTATTTCATGTTAGAGCTATATATCGTGCAATAAGCCTTTTGTCCAAATTCTCAATATTCCTATTTCTAATGCCTGCATAACATAAAACATCATATTTTTAAGTAAATTTGAATAGAAACACGTGATTTTCAAAAACTATTTATACGTGGTAAAACAGATAAACAAACTTTATATCCGCTGTATAACCTGTCCAGGTGGAAAATTATTAATGGGTAAAAAGAAAAAAAGAATCTCTTGTACGTGTTACTGTAAAACGGTGAACACATATTTCGGTAGATTTCGTCAACATGATACGTACAGAAATAATCAAGTAATCTTGTTACAGAGATAGTGAAAAGATTTAATTTTTAAAAAACAAATTAACATCTGTATTTGAATATTTCCAAGATAAGCCTTTAATATCTTTCCCGGTGATGGGATCTCACTCCGAGCTTCAACTTCTATGATCTGCATAGTGTAGCAAGTGAATTAAAGACTTCAGGGACATCACTTGCTATGTTTGTTAATAAGCTATATAATGTCAGCAGAACTAAATTTTGGTTTTCAAATATATGTAAGCTTAATAATTCCACTAGTTAATTTGTATATAATACCTGTTCGGGGTGCTCTGGGAGGGATAGTGCCTCTGGGGTAGGCATGCACATCGCGATCATTCAGAATTAGCGCGTCTACCTTTGGTTCCCAGCACGCTCTCAGCTCTCACCTGTGGCTCCAAACAGCTTTAGCATGTGTATGCTAAACCAGTTTGAGGCTAATCGACCGGCCTCAAACCCTCTGTAAGCTAGGAGCATACATATCCTTGCATGCACAGTCAGCTGGGACAGACTTGGGGGAAGAGATTAACTGAGTGATACAATAGACACGAAGGCAAATCTGCGAACGCTTTGTCGAGAGCGCAAGTCATGACAATCCCATGAAGATGGCATGGCCATTCTATGCAGCCAAGAGTAGACCCCAGCCGTGAATAATCTTAGTCCCATCTACCAAGGCCGAGAGAATGAGGTAGTCTCCGTGCAAGGGCTGTTCCACTTAATTCTCATTCACGAACAGGTTATGTTGTTCATCTATCATTCCTCCCCATCATCACACCCATCGTTACCTAGTTGCATCTACCAAAATCCGACGTGTATCTGGCAATAGGTGGAGATGACCACTGAGAGTTGTAGTCAGAGACCTGTATGTAGGCGACACTTGGGCGTGCGGCCACTCTCTGCTCTGTACCCTGGGCAGCGAACAGTTTGGTATCATCCAGGACGACTGAGCAGATCTTCCTTTGATAGCTCTGCTCACCTTGCTTACAAAGGGGACTAGAAAACGTTTGCCTAAAAGTAGCCTGCCCTTCGAACTCTGGTCTGAGCGACGCGGCTGTCAAGATCATTCATGTCTGCGGTCGAAACTATCCCAAAAAATCTTCTTAGCGGAGCATGGAACATATGTAGTTTCATAAATGAAAGAACGTATCAAAACCTTACAGGAGACCAGCCCTAGTTGCTAAAGAGCATTCCCCCTACAATATTAACATTGCAGTCTTGAGCGACTCCTCCACTGTGACTATCTATAAGAATAAAGACACACCTGCAGACTGCAGTAATTACATTGGCATCTCTATCCTCTCCATAGCTGGCAAAATACTTGTTCGCATCATTATCAACAGGCTTATTGCGAGTGTGTCAGAAGATAACCTCCCGAATCCATGCATGCCATGAGCAGAACGTGAATCTGTACACCGTTTTCGTGGAACAGAAAAAGGCATTATATACAGTCAATTGAGACTCACTGTGGGTAGTACAGTTTGGTTGTCCTCAGAAGTTTACCAACATAATCCGGCTCTTTCACGATGCAATGGCTGGAGAAATTTTCTCAGAAGGTGTACACTCTGTGAACAAACACAAATCAACGGTGTCAAACAGGGCTGTGTACTCGCTCAGGTATTATCTAACCTCTTCTTCACACAGGTACAGCTCCATTCCATCCGTGACGTAGACCTTGATTACTTCAATTGATTGCCTTTTCAAGCTGCACAAAAAAAGACAATAGAAAGACTCATCAATGACGCACTCTTTGTGGAATTTTGAGCCCTCATGGCCCGTGAAGAGACGTACCTACAGGCAATCATAGACATGTTCTCGGAAGATTCCATTACATTTGTACTCACAATTAGCATAAGAAAGACAGAAGTCATCATCCAACCCGTCCCAAACACTGTTTCATCCCCACAGTTTCAAATACCTAGGCAGCACAATATCCAGTGATGGCTCCCTGGATAAAATATCACTGCAGGGATCCATCATGCGGGTTAAGTGGTAGGACCACATCCCCAACCAGGAAGTCCTTAATAGAGATATATAAAAAAAACAAGCATCGAAGACACACTAATCTAGGCCCAGCTTTGAAGGATTGACCATGTCATCGCATGGATCAAAACAGAATCCCAAAGAAGCTATCGAGCCCTGAACAGAAAAGCTAGATCTTTTATTGAGGCTGGCTGCCTGCAGCTTCTTGCTGCAACTTGTGAGAGATGTCACAGAGCTATGTCTCAGCCACCCCCAACCAACGGTGTCCAATGTCCCACCTGCAACCCCATGTATGCATCGGAATCCGGACTCCGGAGACATATGTGTGTTCACCATCGATGAGATCGCACAGCTTGTCGTCCTCGGCACGAAAGAGTACTGAGAGATAACGTACACAACATTTAACATTTACATACTAATTTCATCTACCATAAGGTACTATTTAATGTTCGGGTTGCATAGGAATGTGTTTGTCTTTTCAACTAATACATTTAATTTTCTTCTTTGCAAGATAATTAATTATTTTCTTCAAATATCATAATGGACATAATAGAATGTTATTTTCTTATTAATCAAAACAAATAACGACAGATGGAAATTAAAAAATTCTAAGTTTCAAACCTCTGTCCCAGAATATTAATTATTGTGCCAACTATTATTGCGGTATGGCGTGATAGGCATCAAGATGTGTTCTGCAATATCGTATTACACCCAGCTATAAAATGAGAGTTATGCAGGTCCAAGCATGTTGCTGCGTACACTTCATCCACACGAGGTTATTCTTAAAACGACATCAATCAGTTCTGACATTTACGTTCAGCCTTTCTGCGACGTTTAGTCGTTCAAACACGGCATTGTGTATATCAGAATGTTTCACAGAATATGAGTTGAGTTTGCCAAGTAACATTTGGTAAAATTCAATACGAAATGTTCATTACCAGAACAATTATTCGGTTTGAAGCGGATTTTGTTTACACAGATTGTAGCCTTGACAGGTTTCCTTGTAAACATATTTTAAAAAAATGTGACTAATGACGGGAACGCGACAACAATCGGCGTAAGATTACACCGATGTGTGCATAAACTGGACCTATGATGGTAAACAGGAAAATAATAAACATCATATTACATCGACTGTACATATCCATACCTGCCTGGATTGGCATCCTCCGTTGAAAATAGGCACACCTTCTTGTATCACCTTATCCATATAACAATCCTGTAATAAAACGTTAGTCATATTTTTATGTAGAAAGTAGATTTACACTGAAATAATGTAAATGAAAAAAAAACCGTTTTGTGAATCTCAAAGTTATGTCGCAATTTTGATTTATTTATAGATATGCAAAACATATTAAACCCGCCAGACAAACGTTGTATTCACAAATCATAATGCGTTAAACAATACCTTACACAGGACATCAAACCCTATTATGAAACGCACAACTGAGTTCGATCTGATAATATCGCTATCACTAAAATGTTCAGGATTTTTCCTCCAGGAGTAATTACAATTATTGACGGACACTGTAAGAATGTATCCGCAATATATAATACAATGTTTTCCATTAATGAATAAACAATTATAAATTAAATACGAAAACTGAAATTGTAAAAGAACTTTTGTTTCAAATAGTCAAGAAATTCAAACCGCACGTGCAGGTAAAACTGCATTAGCATAAAGATCGATATAAATAGGATTTGCTAACACATTGCAAGATTCTATAATCCATTTCATCTAAGTTTCAAATTTATATTTTTCAGAATAGAAACCTTGACATAAGGGACTTAAAGCTTGTAGTTTATTGAGAAAATCTGTATGTTGGAAACGTTTTGAATCAGAATTCTTGTTGAAGGTCACAGTTTCAAAACTTGAATAGTTTGCAACCTGTCTTTGAAAACAACAAGAGGTCCTTGTGGGTTTTATTTACTTTGCTTCCTCACTAAAGAACTGAATTTGGTTACATGCAAACAGTACAAGTATCTGCTTTGAAGGGACGTTGTCGTTGATGTATTGATAGTCTATGGGTCGGATCAGGTGGGGCTTGGGCTTGAAATGCTGACAATTTAGTAATCTGATTTGGTCGGGTCATGAGGCTGAAATGTAACAATCTAAGGGTCTAATTTGGCCGGGTCATGAGGTTGAAATGTAACACTCTAAGGGTCTGATTTAGTCGGGTCATGAGGTTGAAATGTAACACTCTAAGGGTCTGATTTAGTCGGGTCATGAGGTTGAAAATGTAACAATCTAAGGGTCTGATGTGGTGTCCTTAGGTGGTTGAGTTTGTATTTTCTCATTTGCAATGTGTGTTAGACTGCTGTAGTCTCCCCCCTCCCGACCAGCAACCAAAACAACAATTAAACACTAATATTTTCTCAGCATTTTCATTCGCAATCGCTTATGTTGAAACATCTTGCCTAATAATGTAATCAATATGATCAGTTTTACATACCTGATATCATCTAGAATGGGGGTTCGTAACCTTTTTCCATATGATGACAGCTTCTTACTTGTAAAAACTTTCGCGAACCCCCTCATGTTAATAGTCATACTTATAGAAATTATACATATTAAGAAAAAAACTATTATGAACTCAGCAACTATGGAAAACGAATTCACATTATATTCATCACAACAACAAATACTTACATTTGAAATATAGTATTATAAGTCCTAGACATATTATTTAGTCAGTCGTGGAACCATTAGAAAAATCCCTCCCTGGATTAACTTAGAACCCATAGCCCACGGAATGGGACCCAAAATCCGAACAATACTAGATTACATATTAGGCAAGCATTAAATCGGCACACACGTGTGTGTCAGCTACAATGAATACTGGCGTCTCGGTAAATTTAACTCACAGAAGATTGTATCATACAGTTTTGTTATAGATTACACATACGTCCAATTTTCTGTTATCAATATTGATATTAACGAGTCTGATAGCTATGATTAGGAAACACAATATTAAACATTATCTTTGCAATGTTATTCAATATTTTAATTTTTCATTAAGAAATATTATGAAAGTCATTAGAATGGCAGTTGTCTTTATAGTAAATATTTACATTGATCATTCAATTTGTATCATCTGCCACTCGGTTGTTGACAAGCAGTTGACAACACAGAATATATATGCTTCAAAATAGTATTTTTTTTTTCTGGCAGCAGCATCTTGCATTGCAGATTGTATTATGCCATGAAAATAAAGGTTTCATGGAATATTTTGTACTTTTCATAAGAAAATTTACATTATCTGCGATAATGTTTTTGGGCTATGAAGGTAGTAACGTGCCCTAAATTCCACATACATCCGTGACCTTTTAAATAATGAACGTAAATTAGTAGGGTATTAGAATTAAATAAACTCAGAATCTACTCGTTTATATCGTTTGATATTTGAATATATTCGGTATATGCTTTTCGAGACTAGTATAGCGATCATTCTTACCTGGTCATGCGCGCAGATCTTTGTCTCACGGCAATCATTCAGGCTCTCCGCATTGTTGCAGACTCGGCACACCATGTGCTGGGGCTTTGGTGTCGATGCAATAGATGGCGTTAATGATGTACTAGGTATTGAAGTTGTTGACGTTAGTACTGTCATTGTAGATGTTACATCTGTTGTAGATGTTGTTATGACCTTGCCCGTGGTAATATCAGTAGTTGCATTGGCTGCTAATATCGTGTTACTGTTTGTAGAATTTTGTACAGGTTGGAGCGTGATGGTGATTGTATTGGGTGTTTCAGTTGTTAAATTCAGTACACTTGTTGTAAATGTTGCACGTGTTGTTTTGATAGTAGAGGTAAATGGTGTAGATTCTTGCGTAGTTGAGGTATTTACAGAATATGGTGTCGCGGTAATAGTTGATGGTTGTTGGTTGGTACTGTTAGTTGATATTTGTAGTTTGGTGGTTGCGCCTATGGAGGTAATTGGATCTGTCGTTGATGAACTAACTGCAGTTATTGAGGTTGTCACATTCACTAGTTTTAGTGAAGTCGTTAAGGACGTGGATGAATTATTAGCAGTTGTTTCAAGTGATGACGTTATTGACGTGTATTTAGTTGTGCTGGTATTGTTTGACGGTGTTTCTGTTGAAGGTGTTGACTGTGATGACGTTGGTGACGTGGATTTAGTTGTGCTGGTATTGTTTGAAGGTATTTCTGTTGATGATGTTGATTGTGATGACGTTATTGACGTGGATTTAGTTGTGCTGATATTGTTTGACGGTGTTTCTGTAGAAGGTGTTGACTGTGATGACGTTAGTGACGTGGATTTAGTTGTGGTGGTATTGTTTGACGGTGTTTCTGTTGAAGGTGTTGATTGTGATGACGTTATTGACGTGGATTTAGTTGTGCTGGTATTGTTTGAAGGTATTTCCGTTGAAATTGTTGGTTGTGATGACGTTATTGACATGGCTTTAGTTGTGCTGGTATTGTTTGAAGGTATTTCTGTTGAAGGTGTTGATTGTGATAACGTTATTGACGTGGATTTAGTTGAGCTGATATTGTTTGACGGTGTTTCTGTTGAAGGTGTTGACTGTGATGACGTTAGTGACGTGGATTTAGTTGTGCTGGTATTGTTTGAAGGTATTTCTGTTGAAGTTGTTGATTGTGATAACGTTATTGACATGGCTTTAGTTGTGCTGGTATTGTTTGAAGGTATTTCTGTGGAAATTGTTGATTTTGATGACGTTATTGACGTGATTTGAGCTGTGCTGGTATTGTTTGAAGGTGTTTCTGTTGAAGGTGTTGACTGTGATGACGTTAGTGACGTGGATTTAGTTGTGCTGATATTATTTGAATGTGTTTCTGTTGAAATTGTTGATTGTGATAACGTTATTGACATGGCTTTAGTTGTGCTGGCATTGTTTGAAGGTATTTCTGATGAAATTGTTGGTTGTGATGACGTTATTGACGTGGATTTAGTGGTGCTGGTATTGTTTGAAGGTATTTCTGTTGAAGGTGTTGACTGTGATGACGTTAGTGACGTGAATTTAGTTGTGCTGGTATTGTTTGAAGGTATTTCTGTTGAAATCGTTGGTTGTGTTGATGTTATTGTCGTGGATTTTGTTGTGCTGGTATTGTTTGAAGGTATTTCTGTTAAAGGTGTTGATTGTGATAACGTTATTGACGTGGATTTAGTTGAGCTGATATTGTTTGACGGTGTTTCTGTTGAAAGTGCTGACTGTGATGACGCTAGTGACGTGGATTTAGTTGTGCTGGTATTATTTGAAGGTATTTCTGTTGAAGTTGTTGATTGTGATAACGTTATTGACATGGCTTTAGTTGTGCTGGTATTGTTTGAAGGTATTTCTGTGGAAATTGTTGATTTTGATGACGTTATTGGCGTGATTTGAGCTGTGCTGGTATTGTTTGAAGGTGTTCCTGTTGAAGGTGTTGACTGTGATGACATTAGTGACGTGGAATAAGTTGTGCTGGTATTGTTTGAATGTGTTTCTGTTGAAATTGTTGATTGTGATAACGTTATTGACATGGTTTTAGTTGTGCTGGCATTGTTTGAAGGTATTTCTGTGGAAATTGTTGGTTGTGATGACGTTATTGACGTGGAATAAGTTGTGCTGGTATTGTTCGAAGGTATTTCTGTTGAAGGTGTTGATTGTGATGACGTTATTGACGTGTATTTAGTTGTGCTGATATTGTTTGACGGTGTTTCTGTTGAAGGTGTAGACTGTGATGACGTTAGTGACGTGGAGTTAGTTGTGCTCGTATTGTTTGAAGGTATTTCTGTTGAAGTTATTGACTGATGGCTGTGGGTGTTAGGTGTTATTTGAGATTGAGTGTTTGAGCTTATGTGGATCAAAGGGTTTGTACTTGTAAAATTAGTTGCCGTCGTATACGTTATCATAGGCATTGTTTGATTTGAAGACGATGATGCTTTTGATGTATGCCAGGTCATTCTTGGTTCCGTAGTAATGTTTGTTGGTTGAGTTGTTGAAGAAGATGTTATTATAGAGTTTGTGTTTGTGACGGATGTACTAGATATTATACTAGGAGTAATTGTTGTAGACGTTGTTATGGTTGTGTCCGTAGTACCTGCAGTTGTCGCGTTGGCTGCTAATATTGTGGTCGATGTTTGTGATGGTTTGAGCGTTGTCGTGTTGGTGCTTGTCGTTAAATTCAGTACTGTTGTTGTAGAGTTTGCATGTGTTGCATTGATAGCAGATTTGAGTGGCGTAAATTCATACGCTTGTGAGTTGCTTATCGGATTCGGTGTTGTATAAACAGTTGTTGGCTGTTGATTGGTAGTGTTAATTGTTATTTGTGGTTTCTTAGTTGTACCCATGGATGTAATTATAGATGTTGCTGAGTTAACTGGAGATATAAAGGTTGCCACAAATGTTTTTTCATTTGAAGACGTTAATGGTGTATATTCAATCGTGGTCGAAATGGTTGCAGGTCTTTGCGTTGCAGTTATTAATTGGTGGATAGTGGTGGATGGTGTTATTTGAGTTTTTGAGGTCGTGCTTATGTATGCGGTAGGGTTTGTAATTGTTGAGTTAGTTGCCGTCATCAATGTATGCGCGGTCACGTGTGATTTTGTCGCAATGCTTGCTGTGTGACTCATTGTAGGTTCATTTATTATTTGAGATTTAGTGATCGTGGTGGTTTTGTTGTATGATATATTTGCAGCAATTGTAGAAGACTTTTCTTGGGTTTTGTATGTAGAGTTTGACACTGTCTCATTGGTCGTTAATATTGTGTCTTGTGTAGAATGTTGTGACGGTTGAAGCGTGGTCGTAGGTGTTTTAGATGTTTCTGTTGTTACATTCAGTACAGTAATTTTAGATGTTGCATCTGTCGCTTTGATAGATGTAAATGGCGTAGATTCGTGGGATTGCGAAGTGTTTATTGAATTTGGTGACGCATAAATAGTCATCTGTTGATTGGTACTATTTAGCGCTATTAGTGGTTTGGTGCTAGTACCCATGGACGAAATTTGAGTTGTAGTTGCTGAGTTAACTGCAACTGTTGAGGTTGTCACTTTTTCAAGTGAGGTCATTATTGGAGCGGATTTAATAGTGGTGGTATTGTTTGCGTGAGTTTGATTTGTAGTTTCTAATTGGTAGTTGTTGGTTGTGAATGTTATTTCAGTTTTAGTGTGTGTACTTATGTGAGCATTAAGTAAAGTGGTTGTCGAATGATTTGCCGTATGTATTAAAATTGGTATTATCTTTCCCGAAGAAAGAAGGGACATGAATGTATTCGTGGTCGCCTTTGATTCCGTCGTAGTGCTTTGCACATCCGTTGAATTTATGTTGGCTATTGATGGAGGTGGGGAAGTGGGGAAAAATGTCGGCGTTTTAAACAGAAGATGCGTTGGAACTATTGGCACTGTTACAGTATCCACTGAACGTTTCCATGATGAGTGAAGTTCAATATTGACCTCTTTAGCAGAACATTGGTTTGAGTTTAGGTGCATTGTTGCAGCAGTAATTACTGCAAAAAAGCTACCTGAAACGACATATAACTACATATAATGAAAGAAAATGCTTTGCAAATAAGCTACCTGAAACGACGTATAACTACATATAATGAAATAAAATGTCTAGCAAAGAAGCTATCTAAAACGACGTAAAAATACATATAATGAAAAACAATGTTTCACAAATAAGCTACCTGAAACGACGTATACCGACATTGTACAGATAATAGCCACCTCAAAAGATGTAAAACAAAATATAATGAAAGACAATGGCTTGAAAATAAACTACCTGAAATAATATAAAATTACATATAATGAATTACAATGATTCGCAAATAAGCAACCTGAAAGGACGTTTTCCTACATATCATAAAAGACAATGTCTTGCAAATAAGCTTCCTGAAACGACATTAAATTACATATAATGAAAGACAATGCCTTGCAAATAAGCTACATGAAACGATGCAAAACAATATGTAATGAAAGACAATGTCTTACAGATAAGCTACCTGAAATGACGTATAACTATATTTAAATATATCTTGAAGGATTATGAGTTGGTACCTAAGGCTTATCAACAAAGATTTAGTAACTATAAAAAGCATTATAAACAAGCCCAAGTCGAATTTGCATATTGCAAAGTAACAATTATTTGATAAGTGGTGCTTAGAAAAGAACCTTGTGTTACGAAATACCCGATATGGCATAGAGGGTACACCATACTCCTCTAATCTATTCTTAAGCTTATCAGTCCTGTTAATTTTGTTATATAATTTGTCTGTCGTTATCCTGTATTTAATGAATTATTATTTTGAAACTCGTAGTTATGACACTGTTACGAAATACCCGATATGGCATAGAGGGTACACCATACTCCTCTAAGTGAGTTGTCCTGTACAGCGAGTCGCACGTGCCGCGGGTATAATGAAGGTTTCGCGCGAATCACTTTTTACAAGTACGGCATACTACTATATAAGTATAGTGCAGGGTCATTTTAAGACGCAGTGGACATTAGAGCAGACCTCTAAACGTTTCATTTGTCGGGAATTAGAGCCAAAAAGTTTGGTGAGTCAAATGCGTTCTTTTTGGTTAATGTTTCAGTTAAATGTTCAGTTTCGTAATAGCACGTTCGTTTTATTATGTATTGCGTTAATTCGTTTTATTATTTGGAAAACTGTCCATTTTTATATTCAGCTCGCCGGTCAACGAGTGAATAGATGAGTGTTCCAGTCCAATGTTAACCGGTGGAGTGGAGACGGGCAAACATGAACTACTGCCGCACCGAAAGGAAGTGCATGGTTAACGTCCGTAGTTTTGGTTTATTGACTATTTTATGTAAGACACGAACAGCGTGTTTAGTCAGTTGAATGCTATGTTTTGTTTTATTGACTATTTTGTGTGAGACACAAATAGCGTGTTTATAGTCAATTGAACCCTATGTTTTGATTTATTGACTATTTTGTGTGAGACACGAATAGCGTGTTTATAGTCAATTGAACGCTATGTTTTGATTAATTGCCTATTTCGTGGGAGACACGAATAGCGTGTTTAGTCAATTGAATGCTATGTTTGTTTTATTGACTATTTTGTGTGTGACACGAATAGCGTGTTTATAGTCAATTGAACCCTATGTTTTGATTTATTCACTATTTTGTGTGTGACACGAATGGCGTGTTTATAGTCAATGTAATGCTACGTTTTGTATATTGGATACAGACATATAGTACAGTAGTGGATGACTACAGACATATAGTACAGTAGTGGATGACTACAGTCGTATAGTACGGGAGCGGATGACTACAGGCATATAGTACGGGAGTGGATGACTACAGGCATATAGTACGTGAGTGGATGACTACAGGCATATAGTACGGGAGTGGATGACTACAGGCATATAGTACGGGAGTGGATGACTACAGGCATATAGTACGGGAGTGGATGACTACGGGCATATAGTACGGGAGTGGATGACTACAGGCAAATAGTACGGGAGTGGATGACTACAGGCATATAGTACGGGAGTGGATGACTACAGGCATATAGTACGGGTGTGGATGACTACAGGCATATAGTACGGGAGTGGATGTCTTCAGGCATATAGTACGGGAGTGGATGACTACAGGCATATAGTACGGGAGTGGATGACTACAGGCATATAGTACGGGAGTGGATGACTACAGGCATATAGTACGGGAGTGGATGACTACAGGCATATAGTACGGGAGTGGATGACTACAGGCATATAGTACGGGAGTGGATGACTACAGGCATATAGTACGGGAGTGGATGATATAGATATAGATATAGATATAGATATAGATATTATCTATATAGATATAGATATAGATATTATCTATATAGATATAGATATAGATATTATCGATATAGATATAGATATAGATATTATCTATCGATGTAGATATCGATATTATCGATGTAGATATCGATATTATCGATGTAGATATTACAAATTACATCCTGACAATCAAAGAGCAGGTAATCAAAGAGCAGGTTATTCAAACTATTTATATTCATTTGTAACGTCACTGTAATAAGTGAATTTATAATTTTGTTTTTGAAAGTCTGTGAATAATTTACATGTAAATTTCAATCATTTAATTAGCTGAACCTGCTTGGATTTGGAAAAAGCTGAAAATATCTGCGTCGCCGGTATTCGATCTCTATAACGTTCAGACAAGTACACAACTATTTATCAAGTCGCAATACTAATACAAGTAAAAATCATCTATCCATGGCAGATAATGGAATTTAATGCCACATCCTTGATTGGAGCGACGTTTGCAGCCTCTGACGATACAAGAAGCGGGTTTTTCTTGCTGTTTTATCTATGAAATATTTCTAAACAACAATGGACGATAATTTGGTATGTACATGTACCTACCAGCGTTTGATTGGCTGGAGTATAAAGGGACTCGTGAGGTTATTTGGATAATTACGGAAAAACTCGGTTAAATTTGGTATGAAATGGTCTATTGAAAAGTTCGAGAACTGCATCCACAGTGAATTTAAGACCTACCTCTATAAGCACAAGGTCGAAACTTTAGAAAAGTGTTCATGTAGCATACAGTCATTTCTTAGCTCTTATCATTTATTTGGTCAATAAATCTTCCACTAAACAGTCCTCTTGCAAACAAAACTGTCAGTCTAATACTAGCACCTCCGAATCTGAGCAAGGCACAATATTTAGAAATATAGCTTAGGATGAGATAAATCAGACGGCTAGGTCACTTGATACGTGCATATATGGCAATAAGAAAAGAATATTTTTGATTGGTATAAATTGAAAAATAGCAGAATTAAAACAGACCTATTCCATATGTCTTGCTTCTAATAGATGAAGGTCACAGTCATGAAAAAAGGAAATAAATTTGTCCGGTTAAACAATCCCAAGTCTGAATTTATTTAGGAGAATCATCATCAATTCCTTTCGAAGAGTTCTATATCACTCAATAGTAAATCTATCAATCTTATCACCATTAAAAAATTTAAATGGACACGAGAGCTTTTTAGACCATAATTATCAAGTAATTTGCATTCCTCTAAGAAGTGTTATGAGTTTTCTTTTTCAGAAGATAAGGTGCAGGTTTGTGAACATTTTACTCCATTGTGTAAATTTGTCATCAGAAGTAATCTCACAACCCGTGACAGTCGGAATAGTGTTTTCTTTATCGATCGTAGGAAATACAGCTGCTGTATTGTTGAGGGTTATATCCTTGTAAAGTGGATGTTGCCATTGTTAATTACGATGAACGAGATATTAAAAATACGTATCACGATCACCAGGAATTTGTACCTTTTAATTTGACCGTGAGTTATTTTGATTCGTATGGATTTTCTCCAATCGGGGACAAAATTATTGACTATATGAAAAGAACTGATGTATCGAATTGATTCTATACTGTGAGATTACAAGGATTAGATTGCATGGCGTGGACAATATTGTATTTTGTATTTTGTCAAAGCTGTCTTGAACATCCATTAGAATATTTAGTGACGTTTTGTTCGCCAAAAGTTTTCGTTTAGCAACTATAATAAATTCGAATGTTTGTGTGAACATTATGGTCTTTAGTTAAGAAACGATGTGTGCATAGATAACAATAAACGATGTGTGCATAGATAACAATAAACGATGTGTGCATAGATAACAATAAACGATGTGTGCATAGATAACAATAAACGACCGTGTCATGGATCATTGGAAGTCAAGTTTGACTCCGTATCTTTTTCAGTCTTGAAATATGCTTCTATTTAGACATGTTTGTCCATATTCCTGTTTAGAGTTACAGAATATTCTGACGACCATGTGAATGTTTTAAAAAAATGATATTGTCTTGTTTTAATTGGTTGGAAATAAATTGTATGGGCATTTTCTTTCACATATCTATCAATCTCGGTCATGTTTTCCCTCAAATCCGATGGATGTT